>CAJVPV010002672.1:0-12607 GCA_910591835.1 Acaulospora morrowiae
ATATTTATAAAAATATATATTATATATAAAGTTTATAATAATTAATTAATAATTTTTTTACTTATAGATAAAAATAACAAAATAATTTTTTTAAAAAACATGTGTTTTATACTGTATTTAAAAATATAAAAAAAAAGTTTACTTAATAAAGTTTTTAAAATATATTATTAAAATTTTCTTAAAATTTAATTTAAAAAAAATTTTTTTAAAAAATAATTGATTTTAATTTATATTATAAAATAGAAATAATAAAAATTATTAAATTATTTTAATATATAGATTTGTTAAATAAAAGTCATAATAATAATAATATAATAATAAACTCTTTTTTGATTCACTTACATTCATCAAAAATTATCAAATTAGTAAACAAAAATTTTTTCGCAAAATAAAATCTCTAAAAATTCTGAAGGGTTCTTTACATTATTCAAGAATCAAGCAAATGAACCTTTACATATTTTTATTGATGTACTCATTATTGATGTAAACAAATGTTTTGCAATCATCATTCACAAAAATGTTAATACCAATGTTATCTATATCACCTACCCAGTCTCTATCACCAGACTTCCAAAACTTACAAACCCTTCAAAAATATGACTTACACCAGTCCAAATACAAGAGAACAACCAAGAAATCTACAAAGTTATCTTAGTATCTTTCAAAATCTGGAAGAAAATACTAGGAAATTATTATATCAAAGTCAAAGTAACACTCTCAGACTTAATACTCCTGGATGACTTAAATATATTCTTTAATTACCAACATGTATTCTTACTCTTAGATGAAGACCGAACAAGTATTCTAAAGAAAATGATGAAGCAAAAACTTTACTACAACCTACACATTTCCTGGAACAAATTTAATATCAATATCAATGAACTAGCAAAAACTTTTATTTTGAAACAAAAAACTAAAACATACATACCCCCTCCAAACACTCTTGTTCTCATTGGGAAAAGGATTGATGACAATATTATACAGCTCGATTATATGGATAAAACACAACATGCAACCCCTCTTGAATATGATGACAATCACTCCAGCCCTCATGCACGTGTAACTGATAATTAATCAACTCCACATGAAACTACAAATAACTATATCTCTACCCAAACACATGCATATGCAGCACAACTGCCTATTATAAGCATGGAAATTGATGACTATTCTTCTTCTAGCCAATTAACTGAAACTGTAGAATCACTTTTAAATTCTTGAGCTAATGAAACCAATCAGATGTTCAAATCAACCCAGGAAAGTTTCCACCAATTTACAATAGATATTAGAGAAAATATATTCTTCTCTGGACAAAAAAAACTAATTGAACTATGTGAAGAGCTCAACCAATGTGAAAGCTCTGCCAAATTCATTGTAAATTTTTTCTTAAAAATCAAAAGTGAACCTATGAACTAATCAAAAACATCTTTCAAAGAAATATTTGCAAAAATCAGACACCAGAATCGTGATTTTTTTAGAACTTTTGCAAAAGATAAAATAATCAAAGGACAATATTAAACAGAGTATAAAAAGATTGAAAAGAAATTTCACACAAACTATCTCAAGTCAAATAATATTAGATACATTTCAAAGACTAATAATCAACAAAGCACTGTTCATCACATACCTCAAACCCACTAACCTATCTCTTCTCAAGTTTTGGCAAGTCATCCAATTGTTGAAGTATGAATTAAACTTCTTTATCAATCCTACTCTTCCAAAAGTAAACTATCACGAGATCTATGACACATGTGAGGAATAAATCAAAAAAAATCTTCCAGACTTTTCAAAAAATCCTGAGGATGTTCCATCTTTAATTAAAGTTAAATTATCCAAAACAATTTCTTTACTTTCAACCAAGAAAGTTGACAAAGTTGCAGGCAGCTTGAGAGCCTTCTACAACTTTGACATTCTTCCACCAGCATACTTTAGATTTTCCTAATTATCCCCAAAATCTCAAACCAGAATTCCATGATATTTTTTCTCTTACCAGCAAACAAGAACTGGTTTATTTTAAACATAGGGTGGATCAATTCAGGAAGCACTATTATATGCCAAGCAAATTACCTGAAACTTATTTCAAATTATCTCCACCAAAAATAACATTACCTCCATTATATAGGAATTTTCCACTTTATTTGGCAAAACAATTTCCAGTTGACAACAATATTGAAGACTTTAAAAAAGGAGTTAAACTGCTAAGAGACAACAACTATGCAGTAAAGCACTTGCTACTCGACTATATTAAAGTTAGACAACCTCTCTCTTCACTCCATTGGTATAGTAAAAACAATGCAATTCTTCTTCCAATAATAAACCAAGAGGATGCCAACAATCTTATTAAAGATCTAAAATGCAAATTCCACATAAAACTATCATTGGATCCAGAGTGGATTAAAAATAATCTCAACCAGGATGACAGACTCAAAATGTCAAAAGACCTCTATACTATTGAGATGAAAGTAGGCATAACAAAGAATCAGTTAAACAAAGAATCTCCTATGTTTAAAGAAACCATAGCCAGAATCAAAAAAAAATATGCTAGGGATATTTCAAGAGAATGGATCACTCCCCTTCTATCTGACCTCCCAAACCTACAAACAATTATTCAAATTATAAATAATATTGAGTCAAAACTTTTTCTTCTATTCACTGACAACCTTCAGTTAAATGACAACATCAAAGCTTTAAACAAACTCTTTCACTTTGAAAAACTTCTCACTGACTTTATTATAGATCCAGAGTCACCAGAGTCCAAGTTGACTCTGTTATCAACATTATTCTAAACAATGACTAGTTTATTCAACTCAGCCCATTCTTTGAATAACAAACCATAAAACTTTTCTAATAATATCTTCTTTTTATCCACATAATTACTCAAAAATCTTATCAAAATCTCCACACTCAATGTCAAGGGCCTTAGTGACAAAGCAAAACTATTTGAATTAACCAAATTCCTTACAAGCAAAAAACATATATTTTGCTGTTCTGAAACAAAAAACACAAAATCAAATATCTTATTCATCATTATAATCACAAGTGAATCCAACAATTCTGTCAGTAACAGTTACACCATATTTCTTTTCAGGGTCATAACAAACTATATCTTCAAAAACTTATCTCTCAATGAGTATTGGTGTGCCATACACCTTAAATTCAAATCAAAAGTCAACATCATAGTTATCTTCTGCTATCTTTCTTATGAATTAGACTTCAGAAAAATTGCAGTAAGGTTCCTTAAAAGCTTCATCAAGAAATATTCTAACAAATATATTATTATTGTTGGTAATTTCAATACCTATCCAATAGATGCTTCATATATAAATACCAAAACCACAGCTTACAAAAGGCATATCTATTGATACCTTTACAAATTCACTGATATAACAAAGGTAACTAACAAAGAACATCAATATATATACCACATTAGCAATAGTGTTTCCAGAATCAATTAAATCTGGATTACCAACAATCTAGCAAGTAAAACACTCTCATACAAAGTTCATGAACAAACCAATATAATTACAGACTACAAACAAGTTACTATTATTTTGGACTGGTTTGAATATAAGTCCAATAGAATCAGCTTTAATACGAAAGTCTATCAGTTTAAAGAAGTCATATTTGAAAATATCAAAGGCTTTCAAGAAGATATAGAACTTCAACCTGGGATTTTATAAACAACACTATTAAAAATGCTTTTGACAACAATATCCCAAAAAGAAAATGCATACCACCTACTCAAAAAATTGACCTGCTCAAATACTATACCAGAGCCATAAAAATTAAAAAGAAATCAATCAATATCAAAAGCAACAACCTCAAAAATAAAAGACTTCTGAAACTTCTACCAATTGTCACAGCAGCTCTACAAAGAATCTCAAACAATCCTTCAAGTACCAAAGATTTTTTTTTTTTTTTTTTTTTTTATGCGAGTAGACTGTACTCTAATTTTATTAATTTGTTATGAATGACATACATTGTATATTTCTATTCACACATGGATTATTACAAATTAGAATTCACCCACAAGTATACTATCCAGGTGTAACCTACCTATAAGAACTATTTTAAGCATACTGATTTTCTACATCTTTCAGCCTCAAATCTGTAAACCTTCTGTTAAGTCTTTTAACACCAACCGGATTAACCATCGGAGTACTGTGTCTCAAATTCCTGATTCTTTTCCTTTGGATCAACAATCTCTGTGATTGATGCAAGAGGATTCCCATTTGGGAAATGGATGGGACCCTATGGCCAGTAGTGTACCTTTAAACCTTCTCGGGGTTGACGATCCAATCCTTTGTAGATAATGCCAGGCTTCAAGCATAGGCTGCTTATTTAAGAGGGTGCAAATTCTCCAAAGTCAGGCTAAGTCTTAAGGGGAGTCTTCTATTCTGGCGATCGTTACCAACTAAGTACCTTCACTACAGGTAAGAATGGTGGGTGTTATTGGCGAGTGCGTAACTCATGCTGCAGGGAGGTTGTGCTGAAAGTCTTGCTTGAAAGTTTCCAGTTTTGTGGCCCTCCATAATTTCTTTTATAGTCTCGTGAACTATAGGAAAGGGGAATGATCTGTTATGGCACTGGGAATTACACCAAACTTGACAACGATCATCGTAACGCCAACCGGACGATCGTTACACCGCAACACCTTTTCTGAAAATCACAATCTCAACGCCTGCTGGATCAGCGTATGAAATGACTTCACATAAGAAACAGCACATAACAGGTTATGGTGCCAGATACTATATATGTTCTATTCAATTGTCTTTACCTGGGATTAAACTGGTATCTTGTGATTTGACCTGTGGAGTGTTAACCACTACACTATAGACCCACAGGTCTTGTATAAAATCTATTATTATATTTTATATTTTTCAATTTTTGTTAATAAAATATGCAGTTATAGCTAGAACTACTTTCTTTGAAACTGATGTCCAAATATTTAATATAAATAAAATTTAGCTTCCTGTTTCTAATAATATTTTTTGAATTTTTTCTTGATTGTTTAAATAAAAATTTATTATACTTGTTTTAATAAAAGTAGTTAAAGATATTTTTGTATTTGGTACAAGTGTTTATACTAATTTAAGAAAAGTTGATTCTTAAATGATTATAAATGACTACTGGTTTATAACAATTCAATAAACAAGTTTTTTTTTATTTTTGCCAAATTGTATATCTACTAGATATAAATAAAATTTAGTAATATTTTTTACAATTTTGAAATCTATCAATTCAATCTCTCTTAAACTTTTTAAACTAATATATAAAGCCTTTAAGCTTGAAAACCAATTCCAAATCAAAGAAGAAATTACTAAACTTATCAATAAATATATTAATAATTTACAAAACAATTCCAAATTCATGATACAAAACATTTTAAACTATAAAAATCCTCCTACTAATTTTAATAAATCTATTATTTTTGAAAAGAATAAAGTTATTTTTGACCCTACAGAAATATATACAACTATAGAAGAACATTACAAATCTATCTTTTACAAAGACAAATACACCTTCTACTAATAGAAAATGAAAAGAAACTATTATTCAATTTCTCTATTCTATTCAACTGATATTTCAATTTGTTAAGTCTAATAATCAAATATGAAATCTTCAAAACAATTGATAAATTATCAATAAATAAAACATTAGGCCTTTCAAATATAATATATCTTATAATCAAAAAAACCAAAAAAGCAATAATTTTTACTTTCTGTGATCTTTTCAATCAAATCCTACAAAACAAAACAATTCCTGAAAAATGGAAAACATATAATATTTTTTTAATTCAATTCTACAAAACAAACAATTCTTGAGAAATGGAAAATATATATCTTTTCAATTAACAAAAAACTTCAATAGAATTTCAATATAAAAGAAACCAGACCAATTGTACTTGTAAACTTTTTCAAAAAAATTTTCACCAAAATTTTGATTACCAGACTCGGCTCAATTTTATCATTATATCAAATCCTTTCAAAATTTAACTATGTAGAACTTCATAACCAAAGTATCTTTGAATTCATCCAAATTCTAAACTCAATTTATAATCAACATAAAATAGAAAAAAAAGAATTTTGGATCTTATCCTTGGATATTAGTGTTGCATTCGATTTAGTAAATCTACAAATGCTGGAAAAATCTATGCAATAAATCAAACTTTCTTAAAAATTTATTAATATCTCAAAAAATATCTTACTTAATCAGAAATATCAAGTAATCATATATATTGGCAGTACAAATCCAATTCTCATATCTAATGGCTTTAACCAATGAAAAGTTATTTACTTTTTTTGATAAATTATCTTTTATAATTCTTTTGTTACTCTACTATTAAAAAAAAACAAACATAACAATCTTCTTCAAAATACAATAGCATATATGGATGACCTTAACATACTTGTCGAAAATCACTTTTCTCTTCAAAACTAAATTACTCTGACTAATGAATTTTTTAAATTAAATAATATCAAAGCAAATCTTAACAAATCTAAATTAATTGTAATCAACTTCAAAATCAAAAATAGTCCAATACTTCTTAATAATAATCTTATTTTATCCTAATCAAAAAATGAATCAATTCAAATCCTAAATATTTGGCTTTTTGGATTAAGCATAATTATTTCAAATTATAAAAAAATATTAAATAATAATATCCCAATTTCTTACTCAAAATCAAATATACTACCGGTTCAATGACCATATATATATAACAAAGTTCTTCTTTCACAAATTAAATTTAAACTTCAAACTATCTTTCTAATATCAATCAACTTATCTCAATACAAAGAAAAATTAGCTTTATTATAAAATACAAATTTCATATTGAAAAAACTTTTCTATACAATTGGTTCTACAACCCCTTTATCTTTAATACCAAACCTATTACTGATTTACAAAATGAAATTCTTATTTCCAACCTGTACTATTCTTTAATTAATTCTATTACCTTTAAACTCAAACTTCAAGAAATCCATGTTTTACAATTATCAAATGCATTTCCATCTTGTTCTTTTAAAAATTCTATCAAAACATATATATCAAATATTATACTCTATATTATTCAACTTGCTTATAAATACAAAATTCAATTTTGTAATACTCTATCTTGTAGCCACAAACTTTCAGGTAAAACAGTCCTACTTTATGATTTCATATGAAACTCAAACTAGTTCTATACTTCAAAACTTCTTTCCAAATATCAAATCTATTATCTTGAACAACTTTTAGTCTTTCAAAGCAACCAACTAACTGAATGACATCATATAGCTAGCCATATAGAAAAAAATCTTTAATAAAAAACTTTACAATAGTACAAAAAACTCAAATATCTTAATTCAAAAAGCATGGGATCAACAACTATTTCAAACAAATATTAAAAAAACAAAAAAGGAAACTGGAAAGCAATTTAAATATTCTATATAATTATAATTAGAAAAAAACAAAAAAAAATCTCAAAAAACCAAATCATTATCAATTATTATCTATACTCTTTAATTAACAATCTTGACAAATTTCTGATATTAACCAAATCCACTGGTTGTTCCCTTAATCAAACTTTCAACTTATACTCTTGTCAACTTGAAATAAACAAAATAAACTCTATTTCACTTCATATTTTCACTTAATAAAAGTTATACAAAATATACTTTACTCTTAGAGATATAATCAATTTAACTAAATATAAAACTCTTTTACCTACTTACAATATCTCTATTGTCTTCATTCCCTCAACATCCTAACAATTTCTTATCAAGAAAACCTTTAAACCACAATCCTATCAGGATTTAATTCTCAACTGCTTAACTAAAACAAATGAAAAATCTTTTTATCTCACAATTGAAACAAATTAAACCAAAACCAATATTAAATAAACCAATCTTTCTGAATAAATAACTTATACATGTGAACTTTTCCACTTCATGTCAAATTTCCTTTTTAGAAAACTTCCCCAAAAACCAAAAAAACCAAAAACTTTATTCGCATAATTATTTAAAGAAATATATAAGAAAATAATATCATAAAACCTTCAAACAAACTTATCCCTCAAGTATGGAAATAAGAAAACATACCTCCTAATTTACAGTAAGGTTTCAGGAAGTCAACATCTACTACCACCACTACAGCCAGTCATGTGTCAGGTTAAACACTTCCCTAGATACTGTAGTAACTTAAAAAATGTCAGATTTCATTTGATAAATCAAACAACCTTCCACCTTCCTTAAGCTAGAAAGATATCAAGACTTTCTATCAACTGTATAGAGTTGAAAAATTCTTATCCTACATATTAAAATCTTAAAAAACCAAAATCAGTTTACCCCTCCAAATTCAAGTTACAAAAATCATCTATCCAAATAAACATCAAAACAACCATAACACATTAGCAAATAATAACATGTTAACTAGTGACAATGTGTCAACAAACAATAACATATTAATAAGCAACTACACGTTAACAGGTAACAATGCATCCATATACTATAAGACTTTTCAAGTTAATAAACAAGCTATTAATCATAAGTAAACAAAATGCAACAATTATATTACACACCAATCACTACCACATATCACCTAACACCATATACTAACAATCACTCATATTAGCAAAAACAAGTCACATTACATAAAAATTCACATCCTGTGTACAATCTTCAATAGTTCTACACTCGCCAATCATTACCTAACATGTCTAGTCACAATACTCAAGTAGTTTCCATCAGAACTTTTCATCCTATTCCATCTTTCTTGCCACATTACCAAACTGTCAAATCTTTCTTACTAAATATCATTCTCATTAAAAGAAAGAAATATCAATTTGTAATTATTTATTTGAACCAAAACAAAGAAATTATTATCACAGAACCTTTCACATCTATCACTACTACATTTCTGTCCAATTATTCTTCAAGATAGCTTATTTCTACTCAAAATGTCACTCACACAAGCTTACAAAATCTCTCTATTATACAACTGGAATTCTTAATCAAAGACCAAAGCAGTCTACTTATTCAATCTTTCTTTCTTAAAGACAAACTGTGTAATTAGTTAAATAAATTCCTAAACTATCAAAACTCTCTTTAAACTATCTTTACAAACAATGAAGCTCTTAGAGAAGGAATTCTTAATCAGGTTATTAGCAAAGGCTGGAACTATTCCAAACATGTTTCATGGAATATTATCAAAGTTTATAGAAAGCCAAGTGGAAAGAAAAAAGTATTTTCCCTAAGTGCAAATTATCAAATTAGCCTAGCTGAATATTTAGAAACTTCATCTATCTCTTCATCCAATGATCCAATCACAACTTTCAACTCTTCACTTAACTAATCACAAGTAACAAAACCAATTGATCATTATATTCAATTAGACACTCCATTATCCTCTTCCAATTAAAATCCAGCACATCCAAATTTAATTAATAACGATGACTCATCAATGTCAATCAACTTGGATTTTCCTATTTTTAATGATCTAGATATGGGAGCCTCCTCCAGTACACTTCTCTTTCCAGAAACCAAGAATAATCTTCTATCCACTTCAATAAACTTTTCAAATATTTTTAACTCACAAAACCTAGATAAGTTATTTCTTTTTTCCATAAGGTTTTCATCTCCCACCTTATAAAGCCCACATGCTCGTAACTCTATTAACTCTCTAAACATTCACAACTCTAATGAACAAGATTCTAGACCTGACAGAAGTGCTATTTTTAAAACTAGAGAAGAACAAGCCAGCGCAAGACTCAATAAGTATAAGGACAACCTGGCAATAAAGTTATCAGATATTGAGAAATACAATCCTCATAACTATGACAATGATAGCGATAATAAGACAGACCCACAAGATTTCTTACCATTAGAAGGCATAATTGATCACTATCTAATAGTCCAGTGGGCCTCCAAACTATCATCAGTAAGAAATAAACCACAAGAAATAATCAATCTTATCCTTGACATCCACAAAACATCCAAAGACAATACCAGACAAAAGCTTCGTCTTGCTATCTTTATAAAAATAAAGGCAAGAGACTGACAATGTTTCAGATCTTTTTCCAAGATCAAAGATCTCCAGGGAAATCACCAAAAAAAATATGAGAAACTAGAAAAATGTTTCCAAAACAATTACAAGATCAAAAACAAGATCACATATCTGAACTACATAACAAAAAAAAAAATCAGGCTACTTTTAAATATCTGTCTTCTTATTGCATATCTGCAGTACATCAATATATTCGACCTTACTCCTTTTCAATGCACACAAATCCTAAACTATAGTTGTAATTATTTCTATCATCCAGAAAACACAGAAGACCTAGATTGTCTCAAACTTTTATCCTCTGCAAAGAAATGTTTCAGAACAATCTTCCTCCACTTTCATCAAATTTAAACTTTATTCCTTCAAAAATTAAAGCAAAGATTTTTTACAAAATCTCCATTGCAGATAGAAGCACAACAGAAGATATTATAAGATTACTGCGACTCTATTACAAGTTCGATCTTCTTTCAGATTTCTACTTCAAAATTTTACCTTTATTATCAGAACATCCCTTCAATCTTTCACACTACTTTCTTTCTTTATTTCCAATAACTAAGAGAAGCAAATTAAGGAACCTGGGCAGTTTGATAAAAGAACTCAGAAAGCAATTTGTTATTCCTCCAAGACTTCCAGAATCTTATTTCAATCTTCTTCCACCAAAAATTCTACTTTCAGATTTTCCTATAGACCTGGCACCTGAATTTCAAAACCAGTTTTCAATAGATCCATCAACTTAAGATATAAGTGTGATGATCAAAGAACTTAGAAACAAATACTTCTTCAAGAGACTTTCTCCATGCTTTATCGTATCTAAAGAGTCTCTTTTTTACAGTCCATTGTTAATACCTGAATATCTAATATCAGTAACATTTCAAATTCCTGTCACTAACCGCCAAGATGCTCAAATTCTCATCAACACTCTTAAAAAAGATTTTCTTTTTCAATTACTATTAAGAGCACAATGGATCTCTTTAGATGTCTCACAAATTGATAAGTCTTGGCTGCCAAAAAATATATCAGATCTCGATCCATTCTTAGGAATTGGCAAATTCCTTTCAAAAAATGAAAACCTGAAGAAAACTATCAAATCTCTCCATAACAAATACGAATTCCAAAGAATCCCCAAGTCATGGTTCAACATTTCACTTATTCCACTATCAGAAAATCCTAATGAAATCAATCAAATCTTATAAAAGAATGAAATGTCACATATCAATATTCTATTATCAGACAATAATTTTCTTCCAGCCAACATTGCTGATCTCCATAAAATATTCAAATTCAATAGACTTTCTAAGCACTTCATTATCTCAGAATCCTTTCTTGAACCAAAGTTCTATCTTGCACCTTTTCTAATCTAATTCTTTCTTATAAGTACAAAAACCAATAACCATACTATAAATACATCTCTAAACTTTCTTCCATTAATTACTTCCTTCAATAAATTCCATTACTATTTATAACAAACCCATTCTTCCCTTATACCACTCAGATCATCACTTGAACCATCTATCTATCTATGACAACTTAAATATATCTACTCCTTGCAATTATCAAAATCTAATCTTCTTAACTATACTTAACACAAAAGGACTTAATGAAATCATCAAACTTTAAGTTCTTTCTAATTCTGTTGGAAACAGATCAATTCTACTTTGTATAGAGACGAAATTAAAGAAAAGTAATTTTTATCCAAAAAACTTTAATGACAGATCCATCATATATGGCAATTCAGATGTACCAAAAAATGGGACAGCCCTTACTATGGGAAAAAACATTTCTTCTTATATATTTGAAATCCTATCCACCTCAGAATTTTGCTCTTCTATTATTCTAAAATTCAAAGCCAAGATTAATATCCTCCTAACTGCTGCCTATCTTTTATACAATATTGATAAAAGAAGATCAGCTGTTAGTCTTCTACGCCAAACCATTAGAATCACTGCAATATTCAAACTTCATTATATCATCTCAGGTGACTATAATTCTTATTCCAAAAAAGTCCCATTAATTGGAGCTGCAACATCTTTATATAAACAATTAGTTTATGATACATTGATATCAGTCAACAGTTTAATGAAAGAGCATTCACACATTTTATTTCCACAAGTGCATCATGTATTGATTAAGTATAAGTATTCAAAAACCTAGTAGCCAAAGTTATTTGGTACCAGGTTAACAAATATGATACTATTCAGACTATCGATCAGTTACTATCAAACTAGACTGGTTTGAGTTCAAGAAAACTAAGACGATCTACAAATTCAATATTGACAAGACAACCAAAGAAAATATTGTTAACTTCACTAAAAATATTGAACTCTGGCTCAATACATCCTTTCCCACATCCTGGGAGGAACTTAACAATATAATAAAAGGCTCTATGACCAAATTCATCAAGAAAACCAAAGTAAACATTTCTAAAAGAGTCAATATACCAAAGCTGAAAAAAATCTCAAAACATACAGTCCCCCCAATAAATAAAGGATCACTTAAGAATTATTATAATTAAACGGAAATAGTTGTCATATATTAAACTTTTTATTTTATTAATAAAAACAACTTT
>CAJVPV010002673.1:0-12607 GCA_910591835.1 Acaulospora morrowiae
CGTATACCGTGTACTAAATATAAAATCTTGCCTTGTTACAAGTCTAAAATTTATAATAAAAAATATATACGGGGAACCGCCCGCTTCTTCAAAAAAAAAAAAAAAAAAAAATATTTAATATATATTGTTAGTCAGACTCTTCATGTAATGATTGTAACTTCAATGTTAAGTTAATAAAGTTTGCATGGAATGCACTTTGCCTCTAAAAAAAAAAAAAAAAAAAAAAAAAAATATTTAATATATATTTTTTTAAAAAAAGCAAATGGCTATAATACTTTATTAAATTTATTATATATTTATTTGCAAAACAAGATACAATATTCATAGCATGAGATATTTCTCTTGCTAGAAAAAGTTTAACACAAGACTCTTATTAAAAAATCTAACCCCTGTATTCTTTTGATACCATTTTAGAAATACAAAAAAACAGAATTTTCAAAATTTATATTATTGCCTTGAATGGCATTTAGTTATCTTAAGAAAAATAAATATCTAATTATATGAAAGCATTACAACCAATATATATAGATTGATCTCCAAGTCATATGTAGGATTCGCACATCTGCTTTTCAAATATGGCTTAATATACAATAATAACACCAAATATCCAAAATGCAAAAAAAACCAAACTCAAAACCAACAGCCAACAACATTAAAAATGGGCAGCAGCAAAGCACCCAGTTGAATAACAACTGCAAAGGAAAAGTAGATACCACCTATGACTGGGCAAAAGACATTTACATAAATATTAAAGAGTCTTATCAGATATATATTCTATCAATCTTTAGCAAGTCAAATGAAAACCTGTCACTTACAGAGTCAGAGAATAAAACAGAGGAGACTTTATCTATCAATGCCAAGCCACTTAGACAACCCAGATAGCCATTAGGTCCACCTACAGACTGGCATACCCAATATGGCTACCTTCACTTTAAAACAGCCATCCAGGTAAAAAACCTAACAGGCTTCATAGGGCAAAAACTTAAAATAGTCAAAAAAGCAGTCGCCTACTTGGACTCCTATACAGGTGCCCAGATGACATAGCAACAAGTAAAAATGGGTTTCTAAATTAAAGGCGAGGATATAATTCAAATGTCTCTCACTATTAAAAAAGTTTTTTTAAAATATAAGGTTAAAAAAAAACTACCTACAAAAGTTTTTTGCAATTTAGGTCACTTTATCCAAGTGTTTTTTGAATTATGTCCCTATTAAAGTAATAAATAATTAATTATATCTTTTCAAAAGAAACATAATTAATCTGCAAAATTTTATATGCTAAATAGTTTAGGGATCCATTCTTAACAACAAGGGATGAAATTGATTATTGCGTTATTTATCAACCAAAAGGATGCACAAAAGAAATACAAAGTGTCAATTCAACAAGATAATGATTATTGCATGGCCATCATGGCCAATCCAGATCTGGCAGTATTCATTTGGATACCAATTAACAAGAAATTAGAAAAAACTAGTCAAATTCAAACAAATTTGCAATTTGAAAATAAATATTACAGGCATGTGGCAAAGTGCATTAGTTGAATTTGAATACAAGAACACTATAACAAAATTGTAAACAGATGGAACATCTTATTTAAAAGAAACTACTGAAAATCTATTCTCTTTAAAAACTAATAAAGTTAAATTATTACCAAATCTTCTACCAGGAACAACTGGGTACAATTTGTGTGAAATAATTGACATCACCAAAGCAGTATTATGTTATATTTCTTAAAACTGGAATTATACAAGAAAACAGTTAGCTATTCTGAACTTTGTGATAGTAGAAGCAAAAGAAAAAGCCAAAAACAAGGAAGTGCACCTGAAAGAAACACCCTTACAATGACATGAAATGGATGAAAAGCTATATGTAATATACAATTCACCAGAGCACCTGGTAGCACAATGCATAATCAAAGCCAAGTATTAGAAAAAACAATAAGCACTCGAGAAAAAAGCAAAAAGATATAATACACTCTATCAATATTACAAACCAGAAGAAACAACACATATTAGAAAAATTGCAAATAGATAAATCAATATAACAAACAACCAAGACTATTTTAGAGCCTGAGAACTAAAGATGAGTCCCTAAATTAAAGGCGAGGACATAATTCAAATGTTCTTTACTATTAAAAAAGTTTTTTTTTAAATATAAGATTAAAAAAAAACTACCTACAAAGGTTTTTTGCAATTTAGGCCACTTGATCCAAGTGTTTTTTGAATTATGTCCCTATTAAAGTAATGAATAAATAATTATGTCCCTTTTGAAAGGACATAATTGATCTGCAAAATTTTATATGCTAAATAGTTTAGGAACCCATCCTTACTGAAAACAATTCAATAATACAACTAGCAGATTCACAAATAAAGGATCATTTGCACAAGTAGCAAAACAACCCTTTAACAAAATATCTAACCTAACAGCTTATAACCTAGTAGCCATGATTAATCTCCAATTATCCTTAACCAAAGTTCTCAAAAGCATCCAAACTATAGGAGCAGAATTAAAACAGATCAAAAAAACAATCAATGACCTCAACAATAGAGTTGGTAACTTGGAGGACTTCACATATTTTTACATTGTAGATGCAGGCAAAGAATACTTAGATCAAAATCCTTCAAGACTAGAAACCCCAGAACCTAGAAACTTCAACTATCAATAAAAAAGACAAGCAACAAGTTTAACTGTGAATACTACAGACATCAGAAAACAGCAATTTAACCTTAATACATGTATAACAAATATTGACAACACTCTTCCAAGATGTAGTAGACATACTTAATCAACCCATTGATATCACAACAAATACAATCTTCTAATCCAGTAATTATGATGAACAATAAAATTAGAACCAACAATAAGCAACCAGAAATATCAACATCTACAAACAGAAAATAACCTAATAACTAACAATCAACAATTCTTCTCCTTACTATCAAACACTCATCTCATGAAAACTTTTGACAAACAACATTTGAGGTCTCTGATTACAACAAATGACAAACAATATTTACATATTGTACACTTAGAGACATGGACATAGCTAGGAATCACAGTGAATCAAATCTAATCGGATTTTAACTAAATTTGATTTGATTTATTTTTAGATATACAATTTGAATTTGAATTAGATATAATATAGCTTGATTCGATTCGATTTGAATTCAGTTTGAATCTAATTTTATTTAATTCGATTCATATCCAATTCGATTTGATCCGATTCAACTATTTTGTTAATAGTGATTTTTATTATAACATATTTATTTTAATTTAATTTAAAAAACTGTTAATTGAAAATTTTTATTTTTAAATATAAATTAAAATTACTAATTTATTCATGATTAATTATTATTTTCTATATTTATATATGTTCCTTCATAATTAGTATCCTTTTTTTCACTATTTTTTTAATCAATTTTTCAAGAGCTTGTAAAGCATAGGAATCTGTTGATAATTAATTATATCAGTAATCCACATGATATTTTTTTTCTTTTTCTTTCCTCTATTTTTTTACAGCTGTTACTGTTTTTTTGGCTAAATTTTGTGACAATCCACAAGTTATACCCTCTATCAGTAAGACTGTAGTGCCATGTAATTTATTCTCTGGCCAACAGTAAAAAGTATTTTCTGAAAAATATTAAAAATTTAACATTTTTTTTAAAAATACCTGTCATTTCTACTTTAATTCCCCATTTGGCTAAATAAAAATTACCACCATTGAAATCTTCTTCCTGGCAATCAAATTCATCACTATTGGCAGGTTATATTCTTCTTAAACAGGTTGTTGCAATTGCATGTTCTAAAAAATTAATATCAGTATGTGCAAACTTGCTATATCTCCAGGCTACATGGTTTTCACAAAGATCTAAAAGATAGTTTAAAAAAATTTTTTTGCCATTGCAAGAAATTATAATTCCTTTATCAATTGTACTATACTGGTTGCCATCTAATCAGGGAAGGTCAAATTCTTTAATTTTTTTTTGAATACTTGAAGTCACATTCTTAGGAAATATATTCATGACATAGTTAAAAAGAAAGCTGTTTATCGCTACAACATTTTCTTTTTGTAAATATTGTCTTTCAGATTCTCACAATTCTATAGGTATGTTATGGACATGTAAAAATTCAACATTCTTTTGTCAAAAGATACCTGCAAGTATTTACATGTTAATAAAATTTAAAAAATTGAAAATAAACTTATTTAAATATAATATACCCTGCTGCTATTAAAGCATCTTGGGTCAGTTTTTTTATTTCAGATAATCAGGCAATTTGTCATCATAAAACAAACATATTGGCAATCATGTTTCTCATAAGTTCAAGTACATTAGGGCCAATTTGGTTTCAGTATATAGCAAGTATTACTTTGTTTGAGATTTTGTTATGAATTATTATTTCTTCATTTTTTTTTATTGTTCTTACAAGACAGAAGGCAGTATCAATTGCAGGTATATGGGGAGGCAGAAGATTTTTTTTCTTATAAATCTGTTTTCTTTTTATTTTTTTTTTTATCATAACCAGGAACAGGATCCAAAAATATTGTTTTTACTACATATATTTTATCAAGAGATTTTCTCTAATCTACAATATAATATAATTAAATTAATATAGATTTGAAAAAACATATAAAATTTAGACTTACAAAATTTTTATGGATTTTTTTTTTTATTCTTTTTGCTTCGGCAATATCAACTTTCAAAGCATCACCAATGGTTTTTATATTATCTTCACAACAATTAAAGAACCTCAAGAAATCTTTTCACCAATTTTTTTATTTTTTATTTTATCATTAATAAATTTAAAAATATATACAGAAACTTTTGATATATTTACATCATAATAATAATCGATAGTAGGATCAGAAATAGTCAGACAAATACTCAATAAATTGAGAATAGGATTGTTTAAAAAAGAAAAATATTTTATTTGGTCATCAATTTTTTGTGATACAAGAAAATGCAAGGCAGTAATAAAGATTTCTAATAATAGATGGAAAAAACAATTTAATATGTATATATATAATCTTGTTATATAGAACATACAGTAAATAATCAACAGCCCTGTATATATCAATACTTGTTTATTGACTGTACTGCTTGTAGCAGCTAGACTTTTACAGTCAAAGCATCGGAAACATACATATAAATATAACAATTGACAAAAATTTCAATTACTAGTTCAGGATTTCCTACTGGAGGCAACATCAAAACATCAATAGCTGTAAACAGTATTTTAATAGTACAGTTTACTTGTACTAGTCCAGGGTTTCCTACTGGAAGCAACATTGATGCTATTTGATACCCATAAGCAAGTTCTTGTAATAAAAATACTTTGCCTGCACTAGTCCAGAATTTCCCACTAGAGGCACATAGCAATTTTTAATATAAGACACAAGTAGCTAGTTGATTTTGTTTTTCCCCTTTACTTACCTTTTGCAACAAGAGAATAACTATTTCTGGCAACTTTACGACTTTCAAAAATCTATTTCATGTTTTTATATATATATTTTTTGCAAGTATTAATATTCGTATAGTAGTCAGCTACAATGTTTTTACATTTAATTAATGCTTACTTACAAGTAAATACAGTATATCAAAAATGCAAACTAGATAAAAAATAAATATATAAAATCGATAAAATTAATAAACCAGTAAATATTTCAGGTATCGATATAGTTGGATATATAGGTTACATGTTGCTTACCTCTGTATTTTATTGGTAGAAAATGATAAGCAGAAAAAAAAATAGTTGATAACTAAATAGAAAGCAAATAATAAAATCAAATATTAATAAAAAAAAATTGACAAATTTTACAGATGTCAATATAGCCAGGTATACCAATTACATGTTACTTACCTCTGTATCTTGTTAACAGCAAAACAACAAATGACAAGTGGCAAGTGGCAAGCAACAGCAAAAATCAGTAACTAGACAGAAAAGTAGATATATAAAATTAATAAAATTAATTAAATCGATAAATGTTTTAAGTATTAATGTAGCTGGGTATATTGGTTATATGTTGCTTATATCTGTCTGTATCTAGTTGAAAGCAAGGTGGCAAGCAGCAAAAAAAAAGTCAACAAAATTTTTTTTAATATATAGCTTAATCATGTCCAATCGTATTCCTCAATTTTTGTTCAATCACATTTATATATGTATTGTAGATCTACAATACAATCAGTTTTTAGCAATTACGATAATTATAAGGCTAAAGCTGCAGGTTAACAATTATATATCTAATAATTACAGCTTCAATTTAATAATCCTAACTTCAATAGCCTTATTTTTATAGCTTTAACAATCCAAAACCTGCAATGCTACAATACATGTATTTATAGATCAAAAACTTTTTATTGTAATATTTATTAAATATTGTGATTAAAATCTGTTTGATTCATATTCGAGTGATAGTTTTTAGAAGAAATTAGAGATTATATAGAACAGTCCGTTGTTCCAGAGATAATCTCTTACAAATATTCCAAGGTACGGCAAAGATTCTCCAATGAATCTTTGTAACCAAAATGTATTTAATAAAATAATAATACTTTATTAAGACACCAAGTCAAAAATTCCAACGGTTACAGGAGTAAGTTATCAGAAACTGACTAAAAATTACATGGATGGCAGCTACTTATATACTGTTTTCTATCCTAAGCTATTTAAACTGCTTGGGCTGTCTGGGCTGCCTGATCTACATGTCGCATGTTATAATTTCATAGATTATGGGCCTTGTAGGTCTTCTGGGCCTTCCAGGCTGTTTGGACCTTCTAGGTTGTCTGATCTACGTCACATATGCTATAAATTGATATTTATACTATAATAAAATAATAAATCCTATTGCTAAAAATAAACTAATAATAATTCAATAAGTAAAAATAAAACCAAGTTATCTATTCTATCAC
Organism: Acaulospora morrowiae; assembly: GCA_910591835.1. Classification (NCBI taxonomy): domain Eukaryota; kingdom Fungi; phylum Glomeromycota; class Glomeromycetes; order Diversisporales; family Acaulosporaceae; genus Acaulospora; species Acaulospora morrowiae. Next base: position 6,904 of record CAJVPV010002673.1, read on the forward strand.
TTATTCCCTCCCTTAAAAGGCGAAGTCCTCTGAGTCTAAACCTTTCACAAAAACAAAAAAAATATTTCTATAATCTTTATTGGTCATTCCAGCGATGTAATGCATAGACAAGTATTTTGTTCGATAAATTTGCTCTATGTTATCTTGAAAAATTTCATAGGTTCGTCTAGCGGCTCAATAATATCTTTCACAGTTGAATAATAGATATTTTTGAATATATTCTCTCCATGTTTGTTGTGCATTCCTTGTGACTTCCAGTAATTCTTCCAAGTAATACAAGTGGACTAATATGGCAATTCGATGAGATTGTCACATATATCAGATAATTTCCAAGATTGTCATCCTAATAGATTCATTGATTGGTATAATTGGATTATATGGCATAGTAAATCTTTTAAGGTTTTATCCAAAACGAAAAGCATATTCATTTTGAATAAGTTTATTTTTCCCAAGGCTGATTGTTGGCATGTGAGTTTGGACATTTCTCATGATAGGAATTTTCTCAAGATTCCAGGTACTTATATAAGTTTTTGAGATTATGCTGATCATAATCATTGGTTATTCCTATATTTAAGAGCTTAATTTTTCTCTAATTATTCTTCAACCCTATTCCTCCGATTATAATTATGTCTTGCGTTAACAGACTCACTCATGCTACTGAAAATCCTGACGTCATTGTTGGTTGTATAATGACTCTTCAGAAGAAAATCAAGTTCCTTGGTCGTGCCATTGTTGAATTTCAATGTTCAAAGTATCAAGAAGAATTGGTTGAGTTGCGAAACCAATTGTCTCACTTGCGGTCTTATTATCAAGAGCAAAGAAATCAACTGTATCATCTTCAAGTTCATGGTCAAGAATTCCTTAGTCATTATCAGTTTCATATTAATTCGCTCCTTGAGATAAATGTTAGTTGGATGACAGCAAGAATTCGTCAAGAAGATGTGTTGCACTTGGAAATTTTAGTGCTTTATGAGCATGTCGGTGAACTTCAGTCGACATTATTCTGACGTCAGCATTCTATTCCTGGTTGTCATCCTTTTTCTTGGCAGGTCAACGTCACCTCTCATTCTTTTGTTTGAAATCCTAATTCTTCCTGGGTCAAGAGTTATCTTCATAGAGATCCTAGTCCTAATCCTAGCAATACTGAATATTCTACTTGCTTTCCAAATTCACATGTAGTTTCTAAATCTTCAGAACCATTTTTTTAATAAATTTGTTGTTGTGTCTATTGCTTACATCATTCCTTATCACTGTGTTACTCTGTGGGTTGATGATAAGATGGCAATAAGATGTTGTTCAGTGGGTTCTTGTTGTTATATAACTTGAATCTTCTTTTTTTCCAATAAATAATCATTCAAAAATAACCAAATATTATGCACTCCACACTTGCACACAATTGTCATGACCATTCATCTCTATTGTCATGTTCTCAAGAAAGATAATGTCCTATAACTATATATTGTTCAACTAGTAATAATAACTAATAACTATATTATAATTTGTAGTTTCCAAATTAACCTCTCAAAATATCATTTGAGTCAATCGGTGTTGATATTCCTTTTCAAGATTTTTTTATCCATGGTCCTTAATTTATAAGCTCCGGTAGTGTTTACTTTATGTATATAGTATGGTCCAGTCCATTTTTTTCTAAATTTGTCTCCATGTACTTTCACTTTTGCCGATTTATATAATAAAATTTTGTCTCCAATATTGAATTTTTCTATCATTTTTGTTTTTCCTATGCTTTTCCAATATTTTGTTGTGCAGTGTTCAGTTGCTACTACAATATATCAGTTTCTACTAGTTGTTATCATTAATGGTTCTATGATATCAATTTCTACTTGGTCAAATGGTTTTCCTACTGGTATTGGGGGCATTTCCTCATGTTGTATAGGCGCTTCTTGTCATTGACATGTGTTACAGGATTTAATATATTCAGCAATAGTTTTGTACAAATTTGGTCAATAGTATCGACTCCTAGCTCTGTTATAGGTTGCTTCGATTCCAAAATATCCAGATAAAATATTTTCATGCAGATTATACAAAACTGATTCCAGTTCAGTTGCCTTAATGACTCGTAAAGATTCAGTTGACTTCTTAGTATTTCATTGAAAAAGTTGATGTAATTGTATCAAATAATATGTTGCTTGTTTTTTAAGAGTTATCTGTTGTTTGTTATTCAGATGTGTTGGTAGAGTTCTATCCATTAAATATTGAAACAGCCATTGATAAGTCTCTAAATCCATGATTATTTGATTATAGGTTTGGATATGTGTAATAGTGCATTAACATTTTGATGCTTTTTGCCTTTGCAATATTAAATCTGTAAGAATCCATCGAGTTATTTGTTTTGTTGAGTTTGAATTATTCATTATCCATTGTAATGCTGTATGATCAGTTACTAATATGAAGTTTATTAGGGTCAGAAGTATTTCATCATCCATATGGCAGCAAGACATTCAATTTCAGTTGGTGAATAATTATATTTGGCTTCAACTTAATTTTGGCTTGCATAGGCAACTATATGTTTATTTTCTTCATTATCCTTCTGTGCCAAGATTGCTTCTAATCCCAGATAAGAAACATCAGTGTATAGGATAAATAGTTTGATAAAATCCGGATAAATTAAAATTGATGCAGTGGTTAATTTTTTTTGAGGAGTTCGAATGCTTTTTGACAATTATCATTCCAAATGTAGAGTATATTTTTCCTTATTAATTGATACATTGGTTCCACAATTGAAGCAAAATCTTTGATAAAATAGCGATAGTATAAGGCTAATTCAATAAATCCTCTCAATTCAGTAATATTCATTGATATTGAAAAGTTTTTGACCTTTTCAACCTTGCTAGAATCCGGTTGAATTTCCTTTTCATTAACTATATGTCCTAAAAATGCCAGTTTCTTTTTGCAGAAATAACATTTTTCCAAATTGATTTTGAGATTGGCCTGTTGGAATTTTTTCAAAACCTCAGTGAGGTGTTGTATATGCTCTTCAAATGTATTAAAATAGACATTGATGTCATCCAAATACACTAATACATATTTATCCTTGATATCATAAAAAATGCTATCCATCAACCATTAAAAGGTGGCAGGTACATTCGTTAATTCAAAGGGCATGACATTAAATTCAAAGATTCCTTGTTTGGTAATGAATGCAGTTTTTTCCTTATCCATTTCATTCATTTCCACTTGTCAGTATCCATTCGCCAAATCCAATGATGAGAACCATTTTGTTTTTTCTAATAAATCCAATATTTCATCAATCCTTGATAAGGGATATGCATCTCTTTTGATTATTTTGTTCAACTTCCAATAATTAACACAAAATCTTGTTTTTCCATTTTTCTTTTTAACCAAGAAATTGGTGATGCCCAAGGACTAGATAATAGTCGAATAATATTTTGTTGTATCATTTGATCAATTTTCTTTCCAACAAATTCATGTTCAGCTAATGATAAATGATATGCTTTCTGCTTGATTGATAGAATATTTTTAGTAACAATGGTGTGTATTACTAAGTTAGTTCATCCAGATAGATCATCATCCATGGCTATGACATCCTGATACTCTTTCAAGAGGTGATCCAATTGCTGTTGTTGGGTTGTATTCAGGTCAAGTGGTTCCTTTACATCTATTTTCTCGTATTCCTGATTCATATACTGGATAAGTTCCAAATTTCCAAATTTTTGTTGACAGGTTACACATATATTCTCCTTGTCCTCCAAGTAATTATCACATCCACAAATAGCACTTGGTCCCTTCCAATCACGTGATCTAGTTTTGCTTCCCACGATTGGTTGATTTAAGTTCCTTAATTTCTGTACATATTTGATTGGTTCCTTCCTGTTTTTAATTACAATAGTCTGATCGTTGATTTGCACTAATGGTTTTTCATCTGAGTTTTCTATAATAGCGCAGTATTGTTTGTCCTCCAGTTTCTCCACCAATTTGTATTCAGGCTTCTCCAATTCCAGTGATATTGTTTCCTTTTTAATTGCATTGCCCGAGTCGTTATATTTTGGTTTTTTACAACAAGAAATTTCACAACGAAGTTTTTGTCCATTATAATATAATTTCATTATTCCATGATTAAAATCTATAATTCCATTTGTTTTTGTTAACCAATCATTTTCTATGATAACAGTTTAGGTTGTTGCCTCAGACATATCCACATCAATTTTTTTTTTTTTTTTTTAATGCGAGTAGGCTTTACTCTGATTTTTATTAATTTGTTATGAATGACATATATTGTATATTTCTATTCACACATGAATTATTACAATTAGAATTCACCCACAAGTATACTATCCGGGTGTAGCCTACCTATAAGAACTATTTTAAGTGTACTGATTTTCTACATCTTCCAGCCTCAAATTTGTAAACCTTCTATTAAGTCTTTTAACACCAACCGGATTAACCATTGAAGTACTGTGTCTCAAATTCCCAGTCTTCTTTCTTTGAATCAACAATCTCAGCGATTGATGCAAGGGGATTCCCATTTGGAAAATGGATGGGACCCTATAGCCAGTAGTGTACCTTTAAACCTTCTTGGGGTTGACGATCCAATCCTTTGTAGATAATGCCGGGCTTCAAGAATAGGCTGCTTATTTAAAAGGCGCAAATCCTTCAAAGTCAGGCTAAGTCTTAAGAGAAGTCTTCCATTCTGGTGATCGTTATCAACTAAGCATGTTCACTACAGGTAAGAATGGTGAGTGTTACTGGCGAGTGCGTAACTCGTGCTGCAAGGGGTTGTGCTAAAAGTCTTGCTTGAAAATTTCCAGTTTTGTGACCCTCCATAATTTCTTTTATAGTCTTGTGAACTATAGGAAGGGGAAACGATCTGTTATGGAACTGGAAATTACATCAAACTTGACAATAATCATCATAACACCAACTGGATGATCATTACACCGCAACACCTTTTCTGGAAATCACAATCTCAATGCCTGCTGGATCAGCGTGTGAAACAGCTGTGCATGAGAAACAGCATATAACAGGTTATGATGCCAGATACCATATATGTTCTATTCAATCACCTTCACCTGGAATTGAACCGGTATCTTGTGATTTGACCTGTGGAGTGTTAACCACTACACTATAGACCCACAGGTCATATCCATGTTGATTAGTATTGTTGTTCCCTTGATAGTTATTGGTAAATCCTTCACTTTTCCCAAGGAATATCATTTTCCTCCATTAATATTCATCAGGTTAACCTTAGATGGTTTATTGATTGTTCGTCCTAATTTATCCAAGAAAGTTTTTGAAAATTAGGCTTCCCGTAGATCCAGTATCAATCACAAGATATATCAGTTGTCTATCCAAGTGAGCTTTACAATGTATCGCATCAACAGCCTTTTTCTCTTTATTTAAGGAATTTGTCAGTAAAGAGGTACACTTACCCTCCAGAGGTACCTTTATTAGTTTAAAGACTTCTTGACTTGTTTGATGGTCTCCAAAAAGTCTTCTATTGATGCATTCATCCATTGGTTACAATTGTTATCTACTTGATTTGGGGACTGTTGTTGATTGTACTGAGAACAATTTTTTGTGAAATGTTGTTAAACTTAAAAGTTTAGCTTTTTCGAAATAGGAAATTTCATACCAAATATCGATTCAATACATTAATTCGCTAATAATAGACCTATAGTATTTTTATCTGCTGAACAACTTTACTTAGAATCCGGAAAAAGGTTTC
>CAJVPV010002674.1:0-12606 GCA_910591835.1 Acaulospora morrowiae
ATAATAAATAATAGAGAAATATATAGTAACCAAATAATAAAAAAAATGATTAATAAAATTGAAATGCCTAAAAAGAAATATTTTAATTAACAACCTACCTTTTCAAGAATGTACCATAAGAATAATCACTACTATAGAATATAGCTTGGGATTATCAAGTAAAGAACTGATATAGGAAAGAAGAAAAAAGCTTGTTAATAAGAAAAGATCTTTATCAAATCAATTTTATATATCTCAACTTACCTTTAATTACATTAACTTTGGATTGGTAAAGTAACTAACTCACCATTTTTCAGCCTAACAATAGGTAAGTAATGAATTAGTAAGCTATTAAAAGGAATTTGAGTTGAAGTTTTTGTTATTTTTGAAAGAGAAAATAGCTTGTATATTGATATTTTTAATTATTTGAATTATAGCTGTGTTGCTTTTTTTATAGAATCAAATATGATATATAGTTTCTGGAGCAATGTTATATTGGGAACAAAGATTATTAGTATAGAGGTGAATAATATAGAGTATAGGTGAGATTTGGTTAGTAATGTATTGGAAAAAATTTTGAATCAAAAGTTATAAAGCTTGAATTGAAATTAAGTAATTAATAAAGAGTTTTTTTTAAGAAAAGTAAGTATATGTTGCAGATATATTTCACTTTTTTAGAGTAAATTATATTGGTTAATCTAATTGTTTTATTTATTTTTTTAATAAGATCTTGTGTAAAAAAGTAAATTATTTTGTGAATTTAATAAAATATATGATAAAGAAAATAGATTAGTTATATTAAATTGAAAGATAATTGAAGTGTAAGATTGAAGTTTTTTTATTGCAGAGGTAGGTTTATAGAAAGAACAGAAAATTTGTAATATTTGAATGATATTGTGAATATTGCTAATAATAGTAGTATAAGGTAATTTGTATTTTTTCTAATAATTAGAAGGTAATAAAAATAAAAGTTTGTTAAACATTTTTATATATTTACAAAATATTGTTATTGTTTTGTTTTGTTAGTAAGAAGGATAAGTATTAAAGAAAGATAAAGAAATAGAAGAGAAGAAAAAAAAAGTTAGTTGTAAAAAATTTATTGTATTGAAGAAAGTTTTATATAATGGTCATTAAATTGAATAAATATTTGGATGTTAAAAAAATTTCAGGATTTGGATCAAAGAGAAATTGATTTGTTTTAAGAATTTTTTGTAACAATAAAGAAAAATATTTTTGAATAAGAGATTTTTGAGTATTAAATAAGATGTGAATTAGTAAAGAGATTGGTAATTTGTTTTGATAGATGAATATAAGTATATTGAGAAGATCAGATTTAGTTATTTTGGTTTTAATAAAGTTGTTAGTAAAAGGTTTTGTGAAGAGAATAAATAAATTGTTGGATTTGAATTGACATTTATAAGAGTTATTTGAAATATTGTAGTGACAATTAGAATATTTTGTAAGAATTATAGAATGGTTAAAATCATTATTAGTTGCAATTCAATGATTAATTAAAATATTGTTATTACTAGTTTTTTGTTTTTTGCCAAAGATGATTTTATTGTTTTTAAATAATGATATTTATTTTCTTTTTTGGTTAGGTTTAACTGGTATTAATCTTTTAATAGAATATTGGATTTGAATAAGAATTATATACTACTGTAGTATTTTACCTTGGATATTGAAGCCAAATCTTATAGAAATATTGTTCTAATTTGTTATTTGATTGTTATTGTAGTTGAAGATTTGTTCAATATAGAGGATGTTTTTTTTAGAAAGTTGTTTGACAAAAATTAACTATTTTTTGTATACTTTTAGAACTAAGATAATTGAAGTAGAGCCATTAGAGAATTTGTATAAACAATGTAAAGTTAAACAAAAAAAATTATATTGATATGCTAAGAAGACAGAGAATATTATAGTATTATATGTATGTATCAAATTGTTTTTTAAAATACAAAGTAGTTGATAATTGAATTTTTAAATAGCGTTGATTTCAAGTTCTTTTAAAGACAAGATTGTAGGATTGGTGAGAGAGTATTGAAGGTTAAAAATAAAAACTTCAAATTGTAGATTAGAAATTAATTTAATATTAAATATGTTAGGATTATAGAACCAGTTTTGTAAGAGTATATACTTAATATTAAATTTGTATTTGATTATAGAATCAAATTTTCTTTGAAAGTTTTAAACATGTTGATAGTTAAAAAAGTTGTTTGAAGTTTGAATTTGATATATGAAAAAAGAATTTTGTTATAAATATAGATGGTTATAGAATCAGTTGTGTACTTAGATTTTAGGGCTTGAGCAATATTTTCAGTTTCTTTGAAAATTTTTAATCAGTTAAAAGTAATAATATTATATTCAGAAAGTCAAGTTTTAAGAATTCTGACTGGTTTCTTTTTTTTGATTGAAGAGATAATTATGTTGTTTTGTATTGGATTTTTGTTCAAGGATGGGTTGTTTAAGATAATAAGTTTTGTTTTTGTAAGATTTGCTTTGATGTCATTGAGTATGAAAAATTAGGAAATCAAGTTTAGATTTTGTTAAATTTCTTTTTGAGATTGTTAGAAGGTTGTGATTATCCATATATGCAATTGTATTAATTGGCAGATTAGATTTTTGTTATGTAAGAGTTGTAATAAGAGGATTATAGAAAATAATCTATCAAAAGAAAGAAAAATTCTTCTTAATTGATTCTATCAGAAATAGTTATTTGTTCAGTTAATCCTGAGTTGATAATTATTTGGCAAGTATGGTTTTTGATAATATTAAAAGATAGATTAATAAAAGAATCTGAAATATGAAGTCTTTACATGGCTTTTTTGAGCATATTTAGATTAATGGAATCAAAGGCTGCACCAATGTCAATGAGAGAATCCATAGTTTTTCTTGTAAAATTTTTTTAGGGTTGTATATAAAGTTTAGAATTTGAATAGGTTTGAATGTACTTTGGTTTGAAAAGTCAACAAAGTTAGTTTTTTGAAGGATTTTGTTAAGTCATTTGATAATTATTGTGAGAAGCTATCCAAATTTTTTTCTATTATTAAAATTTTTAAGGTTGAGATACAATAATTTGATCTAAGTTTTTTCATCAAACTCTATAAAACAAATTCACAATTTATTAATACACATTTATAGTAAAACAACTACTCAAACTGGTACTTAGTTTTTGTTGCAGAAGTTCTCTTTTTATTTTAATTTGGTCTTTCCTTTATATACTGTATATGCTAATATCATAGTAAAATTATAACAACTATTCTAACTATTCTAACTATTTCTATTATGATTGCTATAATCAAGAAAAGACATATAAGAATTAAAACAACTATAGCAAAGATAACTCAAATTTTAGAGATTTGGAATTATCATAACATTAGTCTATATGATAATACAAATCTCCTCTTATAGTATTTTGATAAGAATTTTGCAAAAGAAGTCAATTAGTGCTATGGGACAAGTGTTCTGGATGTTATATTTCCATTGAAGTTTTTTGCTAATTGGATATATATAATAATTTTTCCAATTATTTGAAATTTCTTGTATTGAAAAAATATCATTAAAGATATTATAAAAAAGAAAAACAGAGTTAGTTAAGTTTTTTTAATAAAAGAATAATTAATTTTAGATAGGCTAAAAGTCTTGTTATTAGAAAGTTCATTAATAGTTTCAGAAATTTCATATTGAGTTATTAATGATATTAGTATAATATAGATAGATGGATTAATATGAGATAAAGGTTAATAGTGGCCTGCTTACTTATTGAGAATGTTATTGTTTATAATTCTTTTGCAGAAAACTTTTTTGTAATAGTTGATTCATATTTGATATATGGTTAAGGGATCAGTTATAATTTTTTCTGTTAAGAAATCAATGAGTTTGATAAAGAATACTTAGAGATTTTTATGATTAAGAGTTTGTTAGATCATAACTTTGGATCTTTTTAGAGATAAGAGATTCTTATGTTAATAATTTTTTTGATTAATTCTATTTTATGAAGATTATTTTCAATTTTGAATAAATGATACATGTTTTTGAAAAGTTTTTTAAGTAAAGTTATTTTTTCCAAACAAGTGGTATAAGGAAATTTAAGCTTAATTAATTTTGATGTAATAAAAATAAGAAGTTGAAGAAGAGAAAAGAAAAAGAAAAGATTATAAATATAAAATTTAATAAGTTAAAGTTTTTTTTGATTTTTTGTTTTGAAATGAAGTCATTCATTAAGATTTTTATTGAAGAGTTTAAAAGTTTTCAAGTGTTATGAATATTAAAGTCATCATTGAAAATATTAAGTTTGTTTGATAAATATTGATATTTTTTTAGATTTTTTCTGCAAACTTTATTAAAGTTGAAGTATATTATTGGGTTGGATTTAGGAAGTTTTGTGATTAAAAAATTGAAGATTGAAAGTATAATTATTTTGTAATCACTGAAATTTAGGTTCTGTGTTAATGATTAAAGATTTAGTAATTTGTAAAAATATGTTTCAGAGATTCATATTTAATTAATGTGATTTTGTCCAATAGGACCAAAAAAGATAAATGTTAACTTTTAAGAATTAAGAAGGCAAAAGATATTGAAGTAGTTTTTGTTAAAAGATTTATAAATAGTAGATTTGTATTTTTGTTCAGTTAGTTGGATTCTATTCAGTTTGCAGAAAGTGGAGTTAAAGTTTTTCATAATAATATATGAAATGTTTTTGGACTTGTTATTGTTGATAAAATTTTAAAGATAAGAAGTAATATTTTTCCTTTTATATACTGTATATTGTGGAGAATATAAATTTGGGTAATGTATAATTTGATTTTGGGTTTGAATTAAAGAAAAGTGGAAATTATATATCTTTGAAATTTTATAGTTTTGTAAAGGTAATTTTGAAGACTTTTGTTAATTACAATAAATACTTCTGCTTGACTTGAAAGAAAATTGCTTGAGTGAATTAAAAGGTTGTTAATAATATTGGGAATTTTTTTGTTTGAATAGAGTTTAGTTTTAGAAAAACTGAAAATATTATTGTTTTTGTTTTTTATATAAGTTAAAAGACAATTGAGTTTGGTTGTATTATTAAGACTATAAGTATTGAGAAATCTAATTTCAAGGAATAAAGGTTTGTTAAAAAAGAGAAATAAGTATAAAAAGAAGTTAAATTTTTGTTAAAATAGATATATTTGAAGAAAAATTTATTGTTTAAATAATAATTATTATTATTTTTTTTTAAAACACTAGCTGGGCCTTGCCCGATATACTTTATTAGTTTGTAATGTTTACATTAGTTGTTTACAAGTTTTGTTTACATAAATGTTATAACTTCACTTCTATTTATATATCGGATTATATCGAGATTTCTCCAAATATCGGCTTTGAGCCATTTGATTTATTCTCAGGTCTAGACGAAAGAAAAGAGATCAAAAACTAATATGCCAAGGCTCTATTAGTGTTAGTAAATAGTGTATATGTATAATTATTGTGTTCCGTGTTCCATTTGTACTTTGTGAACCATTCTGTCATTTTCTCTCCCCATTTTAATGCTTTCTTTTCTTTCTCTTTTGGGTTTTTCAAGCCTCTAATTTCTGTTTTTCCTTTCATATTTTCTTTTCCTTTGTTTCTTTTTCCTCTTTTTTTTTGGATTATGATACCATTTTCCTCTTTCCATTTTGCTATCTTATTGCATCTATCCTTCCATTATTCTTTCAACTTTGTATTCATGCCAGTTGTAATTGCTCTGCATGTTTCTGTAACTTTATTTCCTATCATGTGTCTTATGTATTTGACTATTTCCTTTGTGAATACTGCCTTTGTTATTAGTGTTCTTGTATATTCTGAGTCGATGATTCTATGTTTCAGGTGCTGTTTCTCTGTTTGTTTGTTTTTTTTTGCTCTGGCACTACTTTTTTGTTTGACGATTTTATTATATTCATTAGTAATGTTTTCTTTCCAGTGTTTATGTATTATATGTTGGTGTGTCTCTATGTTTGCCTTACATATTGGGCATGTTGCTGTTTTGTAAAGATCAGGTCTGCATTCTGCTAGTTTGTTGAGGGTTGGGAATTCTTTATTGAGCATTCTATATCAGAAGTTTCTGTTTATATAGTCTTGTTTGTCTGTTCTGTTGCTTGTAATTGGTGTTGGCTGTTGTACTTCGTGTGTTATTTTCCAATCTATTTCATTTTCCCTACCGTCTATCCATGCCATATGTCTGTTTTGACTTAGCCATCTTGCTAGCCATCGTGCACTTTGTTATCTTTTAATGAAGCTGTTGATGTTTGTGTCTAAGATTGTGTCCTTCCATGTGATGTTGTAGTAGATATCGTCTGTTGCCTGGCTTATCTTTATTCCTTGTCCTTCTTCTTTTTGTGCTCCTTCTTTTGCCAGTTTGTTTGCCATTTCGTTTCCTTTAACTTCTGTATGTGCTTTTACTTTGATCAGGTTTGGGGTTCCTGTTCTCTTTTTAATTGCCTCTTTTATATGCTGATTGTTATTCAGTTGTGTGTATGTATTATGTTTTTGTTTCCCCCTTTTTTTTTTCCTGTAATGTTTTGGATAGCTGCTTTACTGTCCATATATATATTTATCTCTGCATAGGTTGGTGTGCATTTGATTAGGCTTAGAATCGCTATGAGCTCTGCTTTGGTGGATGATGGGAAGTCTTGCACACTTGCTGAGAACTCTATCTCCTCCTTGGTTTCTTTGTTTATTGTTATCCATCCAATTTCCATTTTACATCTGTGTATACCTATTTCTTTCATGGATCCATCTGTATATGCTTCTATTATTTTCCACATCTTCATTTTTTTCTTCCTTGTTTCTAGCTCAACTCTAGCTTGTAGTCCTATCTCTATTTCTTTGTATGTTTTTATGTTGACTGACTCTTGATTTTCTTGTTGTTTTTTCCTTACCCTTTCTTTATTTTTCTTTTCGTCTTGTTGGACTTTTTGTATGTTGTTTCTGATTGTAAATGGTGATGTCTGGGCTCTTTCTAGTGTACCAATAATTTGGCTGTGGATTTTAGAGCTTTGTCTCGTTTTGATTACTGGAATTACTACTGTGTGTTTTTTGTTGATTGTTCTTATACATGTGTTAATCCCTAGTTCGTTGTGTATACATCCCATGCATTTTTGGAGTAGTGAGTCTTCTGCTATTCTTATCATGTATTGTACTTGAATTATGTTTTCTTGCTCTTTTCTTCACTTGTCTTTTTTCCCAATATAGATCTGTTGGTCTATCATTGTTGCTAAATATCTAGTGTTCGTTATATGGGTGTTTGCAAGTGTTTCCAGTTGTTGGAGTGGGTTGGGTTGTATGTGACCATTGATATTGCATTTGTATCTGTTCGTTGACCAGTCTGGGTAGCAGTGTTGCTCTCTAATATCTGTGAACCACTTGGGTTGATAACCTGTTGCTTTTTTCCCTGCCATGGCTCTAATTTGTCTCTATTCCAACATGTGTGTTTGGTATACATTTGTTATTTGTTCGATGAACATTATATTATGCTTTTTGCAATTATATCTGTTTTCCTCAAACCATTCATTTTCTATTATGCTTTCGATAATATGTAGCTGGTTATCTGGAAATGTTTTAATTTGATCTTTTGTTGTGTTTGGTTTGATGTTGTATCTGTCTTCTTTAATGATGATGATGATCTGACTTAATAGATTGTTTTGATCTCTCTGTATGGAAATGTTGTCTATTAGAATGTTCTTTGATGTCCATATTGTGTTTTGTAGGTATTGTAATCTTCCTTGTGCTATGGTGCCACAGATGTTTTTCTTATTGAGGTTAATAAGTATTGTCTTAATGTGGTGTTGTGTCTGTTTGTTCTCTGTGCTAAAGATTTTGTAATCAAAGTGGCAGTGTATTCTGCTATTGATTACTATGCTTGGCATGTTGTTTTTATGTTTAAAGGCCACTCTAATTATGGCTTCCTACTTGTTGTGTGTGTTTTGTTGCCACTATGTCTTGTAGGAGATATGTTATTGCTGGGACTGTCACGTGATTGATTATGTATCTTTGTTGTTTGTCAGTAATATTGTATCTCTTAGTATGTTTGTTGTCGCTTGGATTTTTTGTTTGATTAGCTCTAGCTGATGTTTTTTGTTTTCCATTGCTGTTATCCATACCCCCAGGATTCTGATTGCTTCAGTTTTTGGTTTTGATGTGATTTTATGGCCCTGTATCTTGATGTGTTCTTGGCTTCCAGAATTAATTGTAATAAGTGCTGCTTTTTCTGGGTTGATTGTTAGGTTGACGATTTTTGCGAAGCTTTCTGTTATTTTGCTGATTCTTTGCATGTCTTGTCTATTGTTTGCCAGCCATACTGTATCATCCATGTAGGATATTGATGAAACTTTGTTGTTGTAAGTCGCCACTTATATTGTTTTCTTGTTGGTATTTGTGTTGTGAAGTGGTATCCATATCTAAATTTTTCGATTTTATTTATCAGTGGATCATAGTATATTCTCCATAGTAGTGGGGATATCGTATCCTCTTGATCTATTTTTACTTCAGGTTTGAATGGGGCTGTTAATCTGTGGCATGTTATAATCTGGTTTTTGCAGTCTTTGAGTAAGTTCATTATAATATTGATAACGACAGCTGGAATTTTGATTCTTTTCATGGATTTTTCTAACACCTTATAGTTCATTGAGTCATATATCTTACTTATGTCCTGACTTAAGAGCCAACACTCTTTCTTGTTTTCTCTTGCTTCTTCTAGAACGTTATTCAGGATATTGATTAGTTCTTGTGTTCCTCCTTCTGGGAGCCCTGCCCAATTTCTGTCTAATACAATTGGGTGTTTTGTCATTATTTCTGTGAGTCTGTTGTTGAGTGTTTTGATAAATATTTTCTTAATTGTTTCGAGGAATGTGATTGGCCTCACTAGGTTCAGGTTGTGTTGCCAGTCTGCCTTTTTCGGGATTGGATAGACTATATTTTCTTGCCATTTTCTTGGGATTTCGTCTGTTCTCAGTATTGCATTGAATATTTTGACTATTCTTTCTAGTACTCCCTTCCCTAGGTGTTTGAGAAGTGGGTAACTGATGCCAGATTTGCTAGGGGCTGAGTTGTTTAATATATTTTTGATTATTTCGTTGATTTCTGTTTCTTGAATTTTTGTTAGGAGTTCTTGGTACCATTCCTGCTTTATATTCTCTTGGGATCTGTAGTTTTGTTCCCATAATATCCAATTCCTCTGTGGGCAGTTGTCTTGTGTTATGGTGTGTTTTTGAAAGTGTGTTTGTACTATTTCTTTGATTTCGTTGGGGCCGGTAGTGACTGTAATTTCTGACTCATGTGATATGATTTTGTTCATTAGGATTGTTGGTCTCAGTCAATTTAGAATTGATGCAATCATCTTCTTTTTGTTCTCTGTATAGTTGATTTCTCTTTGTTCAATGGCCTTTTTGATTTTTCCCTTTCTTTCTGTTTGCTTGTCATTTCAATTGTTTTTCTGATGATTTTGTATGTTTGTTTGATACTTGTTACCCATGTGGTTATCTTCTCTATTTCAGGATTAGTGATGTCCCATGGTGGGTTTGGAATGTGTTGCTCTTCTCTATTAATTTTGCTAATTCTTCGATTCTCATTTTAATTGTGTCTGTTTTTTGGTTTAAAATAAAAAATCGTCTCGCCAATGTGTTTAGCTTTCTGATCGTAATATTTTTTGATGCTTGGTTATTGACTGGTGGGTCGGATTTCATTCTTTTCTTCTTTTCTTTTTCTTGGGGATGTGCTGATATGCTGTCCTGCAGATAATTTTCCATGTTTTGTTTCAGAGCTGATTTGGTGTAGTCAACTTTAATTGCTCTTGGGCTTCCTGTCATTTAATCTTTTCTTCAATTTGTTGTTTGTATGTCTTCCATTGTCTTGATATTGCTCTCTTGGTATCAAAGATGTTGCTTCAGTTAAATGATAGTGGTTTTTTTTATTGGGTGATGATCTCAGTGATTTCTATTTAGCATGTCACGATATCATAATTACTGTTCATTAACATGTTTAATGATTCTATGTCTGCTTTTATCAGATTCCAGTTGTTGTTAAAAAATATCCAGATGTAGTCTATGCGGGTTTTTGTGATGCACATGTTTGTCCATGTGAATCTTTTATGCACTGGCCATATTTCTCTAAAGGTGTTGATGTGGCCAAATTGAATGAGAGTTTTAATTGTTTGGGATGTTGGAAGTTTGGTCTCTTCCTGATGGTTGCTTGTCTAGTCTTGGGTTGTGTAGAGCATTGAAGTCTCCTAGTGTGATTATGTTCCATCCTTTTTGGTGTCTGATCCAGATTCGCTCTTGTATCCAGTTTGTCGTTTTCCTATAGTTTTCATTGTTTTGTGTTAATATGTATAGCCTGATTATACTTATGTGGTTGTGTCTTTTGTAGTTCAAGTCGATGCATATCTCTCGTCCTGAAATGGTTTTGATTCTGCCTATATAATTTGCAATGTCGTTCTTAATCATGATTGCTATGCCTGCGTCTTTGTTGTCATTGCTCCATGTTGTGTGATATCCTGTGGTTTTTCAGTATTTTGGGTCTTTTGTGATTTGGGTTTCTGTGAGGACTGTTATGTCTATTTCCTCCTTAGTGCAGTATCTTGTCCATATATCTCTTTTTGTTGGTTGTTGAAGCCTCTAATATTGTGTATGATAATCTTTCATGTTTCTAGCTCCTGTCCCTTCTCTGTTCTGTTTTGTGTTATGTTTTCTTTGACGTGATGATGTTCATTTGTGTTGTTGGTTTCTGTTTATATTGTGTTTTTTTTGTTATGTGTATTATCTTTTTGGGTGCTCTGATGAGTCTTTAGATGTTCTAGTGTATCTAGGAATTGGTGTGATATGTGTTCGTCATCTGTGTTGTTATTGTTGTTTATGTTTGTATTTTCTTCTGGGTATTCATTGATTGAGTTATATAGTGTTGAGAGATTGTTCGTGATGCTTTCTATATTTGTTGTGTTGCTTTGGTTATTACTCATATTATTGATTGGTGATGGAGGTTTTTGTGTTTCCAGGGATTAGTGTGTGGATTATGTTGGACAGATCGTTCATTGTTTGGTTGATGTTGTTGATAGTTTTGTGGATTTGTCTTTGGCATGTCTGGAGGTCTATGATTTCTTGTATTGTTTTCTGGTGTTTGAGTTTGTTTTGTTGGTTCTTTGGGAGTTTCTTGCACTTTTGCCTTCTCTGTTTCCATGGCTCCAATGCCATTTTCTTCATAATACTCCAGGTTTGTGATTTTTTCATTCATGTCTGTTATTTGTTGCTTGATTTCTTGTATGTCTTGTTGCATTTGTTGCAACAGTTTAAGTACTTCTTTCATATTTGCGTTTTAGGTAATTTAATCTATGCTTTTGCTAGTGCTCGGTTGGTGTCTTGCAACTGCTGTATATGTACCTGATCTTGTTTTTCTTGTTTGGAGCAGAATGTGTTTCCTGATTTCTTGTGTTTTTGCTGGTTTGAATTTCTCATATAGTTTACCAAACTTTGTGGCCTGCTTCCTGTTGTATTCTGACTAGTAGTTTCTTCTTTCCTTGGCTAGGCACGCGGCTGCCAGGTGTGTATTTTCATCACAAATTGTTTTTTTTTTAACCACTAGCTGGGCCTTGCCCAGTATACTTTATTAATTTGTAATATTTATATTAGTTATTTACAGATTTTTATACATTAATGTTATAACTTCACTTCTATTTATATATTGGACTATGTCAGGAGAACCAAATATTGGCTTTGAGCTATTTGATTTATTCTTATTGCAATGCAATAAGAAAAGCGATCAAAAACTAATGTGCCAAGGCTCCATTAGTATTAGTAAATAATATATATAAATAATTGTTTTGTTCTACATTCTACTTATAATTTGTGTACCATCTATTTATCTTTTCGGCCCATCTTATTGCTACTGCTTCTTTTTCTTTTGAGTTTCATACGTTAGTCTTCTTTCCTTCTACTGGGTTTTCTTTTTTCCGCCTTCGCTTTTTTCTCTTCTTTTTTGCTGTGATGTTGTTCTCTACTTCCCATTTTGCTATTTTCTCGCATCTGTCTTTCTACTATTCTTTTAGTTCTTGTCCATTTTGTTTGTGATTGCTCTACATGTTTCTGTAACCTTTTGTCCTACTCTGTTTTTGATGTACTTGATAGTTTCTTTTGTGAATACCACTTTTGTAATTAGTGTTCTAGTGTATTCAGAGTCTATGATTTTGTTAAACTGATAATATTCCTCTTTGTATTTCTCTTTGTTAATCCTGGCACTAGTTTCTTGTTTCACAATTTTGTTGTATTCGTTAGTGATGTTTTCTTTCCAGTGTTCATGTATCATATGCTGATGTGTTTCTGTTTTACTTTTGCAGCTCGGGCATGCTGCTGTTCTATATATGTCAGGTCTTCGTTCTGCTAGTTTGTTCAGAGTTGAGAATTCCTCGTTGAGCATTCTATAGCAAAAATTTCTTCTTAGATGGTCTTGTTTGTTTGTTTTGTTGCTTGTGATTGGTGTCGGTTGCTGTGCCTCATGTGTCGCTTTCTAGTCTATTTCTTTTTCCCTGCCATCTATTCATGTCATGTGTCGGTTTTGAATTAGCCATCTTGCCAGCCATCGTGCACTTTGTTGTCTTTTGATGAAACTGTTTATGTTTGTGTC
>CAJVPV010002675.1:0-12600 GCA_910591835.1 Acaulospora morrowiae
TATTTAGCAATTGTCAATTATTACATTTTGATTCTACTCTACAGCTATTTATATTGCTTGCGATGCGTCCTCAAATCGATTGTCGCATCTTGCAAGTTTACAACAAGCTTTCACATACTTTTAGCTTTCCACTGATACATAATCTGATGCATCTGACCCTGCATCGCGCCAGACCTGGTACCCAACCCCATACCCTTATCCCCCATTCTGTCATGTCTCTTTTCCACCCATGTAATTATTATGCTAACAATAGTAATATTAATGTAATTTTTATAATATAATAAGGATAAGAATGTATACAAAAGAACAAAAGAAAAGAGAACTGCTATAGACCTTTTCTCATGTAACTGAAGGATAAGCAAAATTTTCAAATTTGAATAAACTTCGACCAAAGGTTCCATTCCACTGTACCAGTTGTCTTGAAAATTCTTAAGTTCTTAAGCTGGATAAAATATTTTTTCTTGCTTAAAATTATTGAAAATTTTTAACAAAATAGACACAATCAGGAAAAAGTTTTTTGATTATATATACTGTATATATTTTTTTAAGATTTTATTCTAAAATTTTTTTTCAAATTAATATTATAAATAAGTTTTATTTTATTATTATTTTTTTTTTATAGTAGAATGACATTAAATATAGGTTTTTATTGAATTACTCTAATTTTAATATATCAAACATTCTCTGTTATATTGTAACAACTAAATGCTAGCCTATTTACTTTTAGTATTAAAAAATACACTAGTTACTCTTAAAGTGGACTATATTTTTGAAAGGATCTATCTAGGGAGTGGAAATCCTATCACTAGTTTTAAACCACCTAACCTACCAGTCCAGCTTGTATAAGGGCAATGAGATGCTATTGACAACCTACATAATTAACCTATCATATTATACCTTTTTACTCATACAGTTAATATGACAGAGGGCTCAACTAGATTGTCCATATATATACTTCCTAGTAAATGCTCTGAATTAACACCACAGTACAATATGTCTTTTGACTGCTAGTTGATTAAAGCTATCAAATCTAGGGATTATATTTAGCCAAGTGGGGTGCTACTTTTTAAGGATTAACAGGCCATATTATGAAGCTCTTGATTTTTTTTAACCTTCTAGTAAACACTTCAGTTTGGAATTAATTGGCATAAGCTATCAAATCTAGAGGCACGAATACCAAGCAAAATGCAACTCCTATATACAACACCTATTGGAAAGTCATGTTGTACAAGACATTAATGTCGGTTCAGTATTTCTTCTTAAGATCTGCTTACTTCAATAGTTAATAGAAGAGATGTGATCTTGCTGAAGTAATAAGATAAAATACAGCCTAGTCTGTATTTTTAAATGTATTGTATTTTTGCTTGTTAATAATTATTATAGTATCAACCAAATGATTATTGTGCTATAACATCTTTTCTGGAGATTACAATCTCAATGTCTACTGAATTAGTGTATGAAATGGCTTCATATAAGAAACAATACATAACAGATTATAGTGCCAGATACTATATAGGTTTTATTCAATCACCTTTACCTGAAATTAAACTAATATCTTGTAATCTGATCTGTGAAGTATTAACCACTATACTATAAATCCACAGGTCTATAAATAAGTTTTTATAATAAATAACTAATTTAATAAATTTAATTAAAAAAGTTAATTAATTATTATTTTTTTTTGAAGGAGCTGGCAGCTCCCCGCATATGTTTTTATTATAAAATTTTAGACTTGTAACAGGGCAAGATTTTATACTTAATATGCAGTATACATCTCCCTTGTTAAGAAGAGTTTAATGCAAGGCCTACCATAAGGGCCCATCTGCCTGTGCTCCTTAACACCATCCAAAAATACAAGAAAAACGAATTTCAAAACCTATATTAAACTTTAAATGGTGTCTAGCTATCTAGAATAAATGATACCTAGTTACATGAAGGTGCTGCAGCCACTATATACAGGTTTGCCTTCAAATTATAACTAGGATTGGCATGCTTGCTTTTCAAATATGGCTTGATGTTTGGCAAGCAGATAAAAGTGTTGAATTCAAATTACACTAGAAACAAACCATATCAAAATATTGTTGGTTTTTCACCAACTGCATCTAGTATTGACTTTTCATTCAAACCTATCACTAGAACTTTAGACTGAAGGGTGGCAGCCAACTCCATCACCAATACCATCCTAAAGTAAAGCTAATCTTTCACCAAGTGCACCTAGTATTGACCCCTCATTCAAACCCATTACTAGAACTTTAGGTTAAGAGGCAGTAATTAATTTTGCTATAAACAAGAAAAGAAAAGATTAAAATAAATATTGCATAGATTTAAACTCAAGGACATATATCCAATTACAGATTTTAGTATGGAGTTCAAAACTGATTATCATTATGTAAAGCAGAGACTACAGCCATCTTGATAACAATTCTTACAGTACCAAGAAAAAAGAAGGTTATTATTTACACAAATAGTTAAAACTGCATTAATACTTTTGTCATAATTTTCAAAGCCAATTCCAAGTTGACTCACAAAAGATGACTTAAAATTAACAACTAATTAATTTGATATAATATCTTGAAAACTATTGAAAAAAAAAACCTTAAGTCTAAGCTCAATAAAGTAAAAGTATATTTTAACAATATATATAATAAATAAGCAAACCAACTTGTCAAACAAGCTATCTAACTTCTAACAATTATATGGTTTCCAACAAATAACAAATATATACAAATCACCACTACTTGATATAATAAGATGTTGAATATAGTCTCAAGAAAAGAATATAATAGCTTTTAGAATACCAAATTGGTCAACAAAAGAGTTTTACTTGAAAATGGTTTTGGAGTAATCTCAAACTAAATGGATTGATCACATCTTTTAAAGAAAGTAGAAAAAAAAGCTTCTGGATCAAACTTTTATACAATAAGCTATCAACACTAGACAAACTCAAAGTAAGGAAGCCTTGACTGTACAGAATATACAATAGTTGCAGAGCATATAACATAAAACCTGAAATAAGAAAATATCTTTTTACATGTTCAGTACTAGAAGAGCTTATTAGAAAAGTATGGTTCAAAGCTATACAATAACTTATAAAAGATCTTAAAAAATTCTATAAAAGTTTAATAAATATAACAGATGTGATCAAAACAGATATAGCAATAGCATATTTGATTCAAAAAGTGTTCAATGAAAAAAGAAAAAGATTGAACTTTGCAATTGAACTGATATTAGAAAAACAAATTACAAAATTTTGCAATTGAACAAACACTAAAATTATTTAATTTAAAGTCTGATAACTACTATGCAAAACTGTATTCTATTTCCTTAAATACTTCTAAAAACTAATTTGGAAGCACGGGTATAATATCACAGTGCAGCTAACCAGATTATAGGCTTGAACCTAAGAATTAAGAAAAATTCAAAATAACTGAAATCTAAAGATATGTCACATACAATAACTACACCTTCCCTATTAGCAGAGCTTAAACTGGATTAGGATCTCAACCTTGCAAACCATATCCCCAAATATACAAATAACAGCAGCTTCACTAAGATTCAGCTTTCAAATATTTAAAACAATAAAAAGAAAAAAAGAGAAAAAAAATCAACATATAAGATAGAGAAAAATATAGTTATAATAGATAAGATTAAAGAGTTAATAGTATATAGAAAATAAAACAAAATGGTTTGTATTAAAATAAACTCAATTTGAATTTATAATACATAATCTGTAGAGATGATCTACAGGTGTTGACTTTATTAAACAAATAGGATTTTAATTCTAATTAATAAATAAGCAATATATTATTACCATAAATCACATTTAGAAACTTTATATCACAGATAAGTAAGCTGGATCAAGGAAATTTATATATTCAATTTTTATTTATAATGGTTTATTTTGTTTTAATAAATAAATAATATTAACCTAATTGAGAAGAAAAAAAAATTATTAGAACTTTTAATAATATTACTTTAATACTAATTTGATATTTAAATTTATTATAAATTTATATAAGTAAATTATAACTTATATATTAAATTTATTATAAATCAATATTATTTTAATATAATTTTAATATAATTTTAATACTTTTTAAAATCTTAAATACTATTTCTTTTAATATTAAATAAGTATTTATAGTTGTTTAATATTATATAATAAGATATATTATTTTAAATTTTTTTTTTAATATTAGTTATTTAATTATTATAGGCAAGTTAATATTTAACTTATTGTATTATTATATAAAAAAATTTGTTTTTTTTTGCAAGATTCTTCTCAAATAAAATTTTTATTACTTAAATTTCTACAAAAAAAATTTTTTTTTGATATAAAATTTATTAAAGTAAGACACATTAAGATATATTGCTATAAACACTGATCTGCTATTTTAGATAGATATATTTTATAAAACTTGTTAAAAAAAACAAAAGGAACTATTTATTTATGAAGTAATAAACCTTTCCATTATAAAAAACATAAAAAAAAATCAAATTTATTAAAGAAAATATTACTATAATAATCCTTCCCTATTAGATATAATGGGTAAATAATTAATAATAACAATTTCTGTGAGCATTGATATTGGCTCTACCTTTAGCCTGTTACTATTCTAAATAAGTTACAAACTTAAACTATTCAACCCAGTCAAGCATTGGCTGCTTTATTAATAAGGCAACACAGGATGCAACTTCATTATTATAGTATTTGTTATGATATTGTTAATGTTATAATAAATATTAAATATAGGTAGTATAATGATCGGATTTAAGGTTTTTGATTGATGATAGTCTTTTAATTATATAATGGATTAATTTCAAGTTTGTGTTTTGTTATAAAATAAAGTTGTAAGTATTTCTTGATTTGGATTTGTTTTGGTAATATTATTAGAACCCATGCAGGGCACTGATCTTATACTCTCTCAATATAATAGATTATTATATTGTTTTGATTTTGTTAAAAGTTGTACAAGTATTGATTGGTATATTGAATAGATAAATTTTTTAATAAGAGTAAACTAAATATGGTTTTTGATGAAAAGAAAATTATATAAAAACTATAGAGACTAGACAGAAAACAAAAAATTCTGAAAAAAATAAAATACTATTTCTTGAAATAGTTTTTGAAAATATTTGAAAAAAAAGAGTATTATTATATATACTTTGAATATGTTTTGTATAAAAATGAATAAAAATGTTTTCCTTTGACTTAAAGGTTACTTATATAGGTTTTACTTAATAAAGCAAAAAGTTTGTTCAAAAAGATTTTTGCTCTTCCTAAAGCATTTATCCTCTATAAAGAGTTAATCGACTCCTTGTATCTTACAATAAGCAAAGATAAATTCTTTTTCCAGTAAAAGATTCTTGCTAACTGTTTACCATCTATCATTTATATCATTATTAAAAAAGAAAATTTTTTACAAATTGAAGTATTGTAAGAAAAAGTTTTTTTTATATAAAAATTTTGTTTTTTTTACTATATATAATACAAGTTATAATTTTTTAAAATTGTTTTTTTTTGACCTGTAGGTCTATAGTGCAGTGGTTAGCACTCCACAGGTCAGATTACAAGATACCAGTTCAATTCCAGGTGAAATTGATTAAATAGTTCTATATGGTATCTGGCATCATAATCTGTTATGTGCTATTTCTCATGCAAAGCTATTTCATATACTAATTTAGCAGGCGTTGAGATTGTGTTCTTCAGAAAAGGTGTCGTGGTGCATTGATCGTCTAGTTGGTGTTATAATGATCAACATCATGTTTGGTGCATTCCCCAGTTCCATATTGGTCGTTTTCTCTTCTATAGTTCACAAGACTATAAAAGAAAAACCTGTTGACCCCATTAGGCAACTTTGAAATAATCATTTAAAACAGGACCGGAACCTTACAGGCATACTTGGATATTTAAGGCCACTTTACAGGAGTTGCACCCTGCTTGGTATTTGTATTCCTAGATTTGGTAGCCTAAGTCAACTAAGAGCCTATGAAGTGTCTGCTGGAGGATTTAGGAGTTGTATCCCACTAGGCCTAATGGTCTTCAGGTTTGGCAGTTTGCGCCAACCATAGGAATAACTCTTAGAGCATTTATTAGGAAGTGTAAAGCAGTAAGATCTGTGATATCCGGGTATATTAGTCGTAGGGTGAAGTGATAGGAGACCCTAGTGATGGTTAATATAAGCAAAAAAAAAAAACAAAAAGTTCTCTGTAGTCCACATTTGAGTATGAACCCACTTCCTTGATGTAAGTTAATACTCAGGTTAGAAAAGTTGCAATAGGCTAGGATTAACTTACTTATGTAAAGATCTTTAATGTAATGGCTATAAACTTTTGTTTAATAAAAAGTCTCATATTTTAATACCTATTTGCAAAAAAAAAAAATTGGTTTTTTTTTTGGATGATCATTCTATAAGCATAGTGGACTGGAAGAAACTCAAGTTACTTTATAGAAGTTGCACTCTGCTTGGTATTCGTATTCCTAAATTTGACAGCTTAAGCCAATTAAGAGTGTCTATTGAGAAAGTAAGAAATAATTCTTAAGGAGTCATGTCCCACTTGGCCAGCAACCGAGCCCCCAGATTTGATAGTGTATGTCAACTATAGAAATAACTCTTGAAGTATTTACTAGGAAGTGTAAAGAAGTAAACTCTTAATGCCAAAAAGGATGGGTTATAGGGAGTAACAGTAATAAGGACTCTAGTGACAGTTAATGTATAAGAAAACAGCCCTCTGCATAGTCCACACCTAGGTATGAACCTATTTCCAAGGTATAAGTTGGTACCTGGATTAGAATAAAAGCAGAGTCATCAGTTAATTAGCGATAGCTTAGACTGTTCATGTAATAATAACTTGTAAATCATGTGATTTATGAAATAAAATCCATATATGTATCGCACCTTAGCCCTTAAAAAAAAAACAAAAGCAAAAACAAAAAAAAAATTGTTTTTTTTGACCTGTAGGTTCATAGTACAATGGTTAGCACTTTACAGGTCAGATCACAAGATACTGGTTCAATTCCAAATGAAGGTAATTAAACAGTTCTATATTATATCTGGCACTATAACCTGTTATAAGCTATTTCTCATACAAAGCTGTTTCACATGCTAATCCAGCAGGCATTGAGATTGTGTTCTTCAGAAAAGGCATCATGACATATTAATTATCTGGTTAGTGTTATGATAAGCAATGTTATGTTTGATATATTCCCAATTCCTCTTAGGCTATTTTTCTCTCCTATAATTCATAAAACTATAAAAAAAAACTTATTGATTCAATTAGATAACTTTGAAAATGATCATCCTATGGACATGATTGAAATGAAAATGAATCCAGGTTACTTCACAGGAGTTGCATCCTGCTTGGTATTTGTACCTCTAGATTTGGCAGCCTACGCCAATTAAGAGACCTATAGAGTGTCTACTAAGAAAGTAAGAAGTAATCCTTAAGGAGTCACACCCACTTGGCCAGAGCCTCTAGATTTGATAGTGTGTGCCAACTATAGGAACAATCTCTTGGAGCATTTATTAGGAAATATAAAGAAGTAAAAAACTCTTGGAGTCAAGAAAAATAGATCATAGGGAGTGAAAGTGATAAAAACCCTAATAAAGGTTAGCAGATAAAAAAATCAGCCCTCTATATAGTCCACATCTATGTATGAACCTACTCTTTGAGATGTAAGTTAGTATCAGAGTTAGAATAAAGGTAGGATTGTCAGTTAACTAGTAATAGCTAAGATAATAGTTATTTGTAATCCTCTGATCTACAATAAAAACTCTTGTGTATATTACACCTTAGCTTTTAAAAAAAAATTTTTTTTTTGTTTTTTTTTAATATAACTTTATTAATAATTATTTAAATATTATAAAAATTTATAAAAACTCTCTCCTGATTACATCCGTTTTGTTAAAATTTTTTTTTTATGGTAATTTTAAGCAAGATAAAATATTTTACTCTCTTTATCGCAAGTGAGCTCCAGCTCAGAAACTCAAGAATCTTCAAGACAACTAGTGCAGTGGGATGAAACCTCTGGTCGAAGTCTATTCAAGTTTGGAAGTTTTGCTTATCCTTTGGTTGCATGAGAAAAGGCCCATGGCAGTTCTCTTTTCTTCAGTTCTCTTGCATCCCTCCTTACTCTTATTCTATTATAAAAATTATCTATATCATTACCATCATACTTGCTAAGCCAAATACTTTTCAAAATATACACTCAAATAGAGTTAGTGGATCTACTGTTTGTTTCAAGTCAACCCTCATATACAATATTCTCATAGCAATATTTGCTGCACCATTTTCATCTGCCAAAAATTTTTTACTCAAAAAACTGAAATCAGTTTACTCCCTTCAGATGATCAGCACTCTTCAATCATCCAATCAGATTTCATCTAATGATTAAAACAAAAACCAAACAAGCTCAAACCAGTTTTGTATCACAACAACAATCATAACAACAACAACAAATAACTCATTACCAATGACCATAACAACAAACAACATTATGTGTACTCTATTATCTATAGCATGTGGGGAGCCGGAGAGTTGGGACCACAAGCCATCAAGGAGTTCTTTCATTCAATGCATAGATTATATAGTATATTTGATTTAGTTCTAGCTATAGTCAATTTTATTTTTCTTTTCAATTTTTTATATTTAAAAAATCAAAAGAATTCGCAAAATTTCCTGGGATGATAGGCATAGCCGTTACTCAGCCTTATCTAGCACATTAATATCGATTTGAATTTTTTTATGATATTAGTTAGATATTGATAAGTAGGCAAGCTAGCATTTAACTCTTCTGAAACAATAAGAGAGATATTGTTTCTTTCAATGATATATACCTTGTTATATACAAATCAAAATAAAGAAATGATATTTATCTACTGGGGAAACCCCCCCCAAAAAAATATTATAAATATTTTTAAAATTTTTTGTTGTTTTATTATTTAAAATTTATATTAACAAATATTGATAAAACAAATTTATTAAAGTTTTATACTGTATATGAGTTATTATAAAAACATAATATAATTTTTTAAATTTTTACAAAAAAACAATATTTTTTTTTTTTATTTTTTATTTTTTAAGGGCTAAGATGTGATACATGTATGGATTTTATTTCATAAATCATAAAAAAAAAACAGTATTTTAAAAACAGTTTTAGTTTATTATATAATAAAAAATTATTTATTTTAAATAAAATTTTATAAATTAATATAAAAAATATTTTTAAAACATAAAAATATATATATACTGTATATATATATATATATTTATTATTATTATTATTTTTTTTAGGAGGCTAAGTTGTAATACACACATGTACTTTATTGTGAGATCACTTAAGATTACAATTGTCTACACGTGAATAGTCTATTAATATATTGCTAATATTAACTCAAGCTATCTGCCCCTTTTACCAAAATATCAACTTTTTACATCAAGTAAGTGAGTCCATACCCTGGTTTATACTATGACTTCCTATTTGTAAAATATATACTGTATATACAATAAACCCTCTCTAAATGCACACCCCTCAGGACTATAGGAAAATTTTTAAAAAATATGCATTTATAGAGGGTGTGCATTTATGGAGGTAATTTTATTAAGAGTTCTATGTACTTGGGACCAAGCTTGACTATGTATTTAGAGAGAGAAAATATAATAAGTGCATTTAGAGAGAGAAAATATAATAAGTGCATTTATAGAGGGTGTATTTAGGGAGGTCTCTCTGTATATTTATTATATTATAAAAACTTATTTATCTTATACAAAATTTAAAACTTATTAAAACTCTTTTTTGTAAATCATTTTTTACTTGAAAATTTTCTTATTTGGTAATAGTCCTTTCAAGAAACTTTCACTTCCCAAGTACTTCCAAGTACTCACAACCACTAAATAACTCTCATAATAGAGTGCCTTACAATTAATAATAACAAAAAATAGTTCTTACATGTAACAATTCACCAGGATTGGAACCAACTTTTCCAAATTTTCTATCTTGACCTCAGTAACAATAAAATTATCAAAATAGAATTTGCAAGAAACCTTCTTATTCCCAACCTGACAAACTTCCTCAACCAATTCCTTATCATAAGAGAAGGAAAAAACATTAAAGAAATAGTTAAAACAGGCTCTACAAATGATATTTGTATTCTCAATTTTACAATGGATATCTACAAAAGAGGAAACCAAAGCAGACCTATCCAAACTCGTATCTTTCTCTCCAACACCAAAAACACACCACTTAATTTCCAATACATCAGTAATATTGTAGAAAAAATGGAGAAAATCCAACTAAACACAGAACTCTATAACTGCCTTCAAGAATTTCTTACTATCTCCCAAGGAATAACCAAAAACTTCAACCAGCTTACTTCTGAAAATAATCACCCATTAATCACTTCTTTTGTCTTTCAAAAAAGGAATGTTGATTAAACAACCATAATGCATGCACATGCAAGCCCCTTAACTACCACTTCAACCTTCACCCAATCTAATAACTCCACAAAAATTAGTGCAACAATAGATACACCAATGAAATTATCTAATCTGGATCCTATCAAATCCAAACAAACTAATCAAACAAATGCCACTCCAATCATCCCTTCTGACAACCACATGACAACATCCAGCTTTAGCATGGAAATCAATGAAATCCTTTCCACAAGCCAATCAAATTTAATGATAATTGATGATATTATCGATCTTGATGAACTTGCCAAAAATTCTACTCAACTAAAAAATACTCCATATGCATAATTATTCTCATTCAAACAACAAGCCCAAACAGAACTTCAAGAAATCAGAGATACTAAATACTATGAAACACTCAGAGCCGATACAGAAAAACTAGTCAATAACCTTCTCTGAGTATCAAATAATATACAATTCATTATTAAAACTATCGATACCATTATCAAACTTCTCAAATATCTACCTTACTACCTAAAAGCAATAATAAACAAAATCAGTTTCAAAGACTGCATATTCTTCAGCTCTTTTACTCAAAAAAAAGATCTCATGCCAGCCCATTAAAAAGAATTCATTAAAATTGAAAAAGACTTTCAGAACAAATATAAAAAAGAAAACAATCTACATTTCATCAACTTTGAAACCAAAAAAAAAATCCATACCATAATTTGCATTGTTCTATCAATCATATACCTATGTACTATCGATATTAAAAACATGCTATACTATAAACTAGCAAGCTTTCTTATCTACCTTATCAACTATCTCATCAAAAAACCAACCTTTATTCTTGATTATATCTCTATTAGAGAAGAACTCAAAAAACACTTCATTGATTCTCTTCCCAACCTTCCACCAGAACTATCCGAAATTCTTTCTCAAATTAAAATCAAACTCTTCACAAAACTTCCAATATTAAACAAGGTCAACTTAATTGCAACCCTTCAGATTTTAGGCTTTCACTACAAATTTAACAAACTTCTTGATATCTACTTTAAAGAAAACCCTCTCCTTCCAAAAAATCCAAACGATCTACTAATCAAATACAAAAACATCTTTTTCATCAAAAAAAGAAGTGACCTCAATAATCTCTCCAATTACAAAAATCTTCTACACAAAGAATACAAAGTCCTATCTAAACTACCTGATATTTACTTTGATTTTCCATCACCAAAAAAGTCACTTCCAATAACATATCAACTCTTAGACCCCAAATACAAGCATCTTTTCCCCTTTAATCCAAGGAACAGTAACTTTACTCTATAGGAAATTATAACTTTATTCAGGAAAACTTATTATTTCAAATTTCTACCCAATGATTTTTTTTTCATCAGAACAAAACTTCCCTCATCCCTCTCTGAAGCTTCACTTGAAACAAATATTCTTTTTTCAATAACAAATCTCGACGACATCCCTACTCTCTTCAAAACACTAGCCAAAAAATACACTTTCACTAGTTCCCTCTTCAAGGAGTAGATCAATCTTCCTTCACATCAAACTCCAACCTCAACCCAAAACCAAACTGACAATACAAATAACAATGAACAACCCACTTCTCTAAACAAACTCTCACTTTCAATTGACTATCATGAAGTAAATGAAAAAGCAGGAACCAAATTTTCAATTACCAAAAAAATTAATGTTCTGTAACAAATCTATAGACATCCGGCAAAAATCCCGATTTTCTTCGAAAAGTCAGATGACAACCTCTCAAACAATATTAAGAGACTATGGGTATTTTGATGAGAAGAACATCTTTTATTAATAGTCAAAAAGACATTGTCAACACTGATTTCTTAATAATCAAGGATTTAGACATTCGGCCGAAGAACACTAATGATTAGACTAAAACACATATCCGAAGTCACATGACATATGCCGATCCCGAAGCTCCGGAGTGACGTGAAACCCGAAACTTATAGTGATTATTAATTCAATATGATTTCACTAATTAATATGTGTTATCAATTAGTAATTGATATCAAGGGGTCATAGGATATTATTAATATGTTTGATTAATATTATCATTCATTTATTATTTTATTTTATTTTTTTTTTCTTTATTAATTCATATGATCTCCAGGAGAATCACTAAGATTATATGTATTTTATTCTTTATGTATTTTATTT
>CAJVPV010002676.1:0-12600 GCA_910591835.1 Acaulospora morrowiae
AACAGTTATCTATATGTGTTAGCATAGAAATAAATACTCTGGCGAAGATACAATAATAAAGAGAAATAAATAAATTAAGAAATATTCTAGAGCAACATTAGCACGAAAAGTACAGTGCTAAACAATAACAAGAGTAGTAATACAAGAATTATTCTAGAATGGGTAACATTTCAAGGGTAAATGCTAGTAAAAATTGGGCAAGGAGTAGTGATGATCTTGGGTGAAAATCAAGTGTAATAATATGTATTGTTAAAAGTTGGATCAGAAAAAATCATATCTAGCATTTTATTCACCTTCAAAAATAATTACCCATATACAATAATTTTACAAATTTTAATTGGATTTTTATATAAGTAACAAAATCACTATTTTTTTTGCATTTTAATACTTAAAAGTTCTTTATATTTTCTCTTTCTTTACTATAGGAGTTTCAAGGAAATCAAAGAAGCACACTAGTATATTGTGATGGAATCTCTAATAGGAAAAAACAAGTTTGAGGGTCTTGCTTTTTCTTTGAATTGCATAAGAAAAGGTTCATGGCAGTTATTTCTTTACAAATCTTCCTTAAAGTTCTTTCTTATTTTTCTTCTCTTTAATATACAAACCTTTTTAAATAATTATGTTTTCTGCTTGGGGAATTTCTTTTTAATCAAAAAAATTAAACTTTACATTAATATTGTTTATATTGTTAACTTGAGACAAAAATAATATATTCAATACTTATTTTTTACTATTGCTTAGCATATTCTGCTGTGTTATCAAAAATTAAAAATTTTTACTCAAAAAATTTCTTACCAAAAAACTGTAATTAGTTTACTTCTGTTAACTAATTGACATTTCAATGCCAACTAATCAAATACTATTAAATCTCAAAGTAATTTCATATAACCAAAACACTACATAAGTCCAACTATAAGTGGAAATAATGGACCTGCTAACTATTTTAAGTAGGTTACCTATTACATTACACCTTTTTGCTCATGCAGCTATGGTTTCAGAGTGTGTTTTTCTTGGACTTGTCTTAGGACCGCCATGAGGATAACCATATATTAGTGTCAGTATGGAGTTTTCTTCAAGGCTTTTTACTTTCGATTGCTAACAGGAAAAGATTTTGCAGCTTGGGATTGGTTGAAATGGAGTACAGCCCAGTCTGTACATCCAAATGTATGAGTGGGTTTTTAGCTACACTAGTGATTATCATGTCACCATTCTGATGATCGCTGCACCACTACATCTTATTTGGAAGGTCACAATCTCAACACTTACTGGATCGGTGTATGAAATGGCTTCATATGAGAAACAGCGCTTAACAGGTTATAGTGTCAGATATCATATAGGTACTATTCAATCACCTTCACCTGGGATTGAACCAGTATCTTGTGATCTGTGAAGTGTTAACCACTACACTATAAACCCACAAGTCTAGAAAAACATCAATAAAATTTTTTTACAATAATAAATTTATTTATTTATAATTTTTTTTTTATTATCTAACATGTAATAAATATACTATAAAAATTTTAATTGATCTTATTAAGTCTAATTTTTTTAAGTGTCTACAATATTTTGTCTACCATCTGTATATGCTTATTATTTAGAAGAATTAATAAAAAATATCTCTCACAAAAAACAATATATATACTTGAAATTATATCTCATAGAA
Organism: Acaulospora morrowiae; assembly: GCA_910591835.1. Classification (NCBI taxonomy): domain Eukaryota; kingdom Fungi; phylum Glomeromycota; class Glomeromycetes; order Diversisporales; family Acaulosporaceae; genus Acaulospora; species Acaulospora morrowiae. The sequence goes on from CAJVPV010002676.1 coordinate 1,664, forward strand.
TACTATTTCAAGGTTGCTATCCACATACTGTATATATTATTTTGGAGAAATTAGGAATTACCCAGATCTACAGAACTTGATTTACCACTCTATACCTAATTAATCACCTGTCACACTCTGATTATGTTTTATTAATACAAGATTAATTCATAAAACTTATGGCCTAGTAGGAGAGAATTGTTATACTGATTTTCACTCAAGATTTTCAATAACTACTGTTTGATTTTTATTAGTATTTATCCTTGAAATGTTGTCCTTTCTAGAATAATTCTTGTATTACTATTATTGTTATTGTTTAGTACTGTGCTTTTCATATTATTGTTGCTCTAAAATATTTTTTATTTTATTTATTTATCCTTATTATTATATTTTTGCCAAAGTATTTGTTTCTATACTAACATATACAAATAACTGTTTTGACAAATATAACTCTTTTTTTATATCTTTATTATTTCTTATAACTCTCAAATATGTATATAAAGGCTTCAATTTTATTTAGGAATTGACAGGCTTGAACTTATATTTTATTGAATAAACATCTTGACCTTTACAAACCAAATTATCTTTATCTTTTTTGCCTGATCTCATACATCTCAGAATTGTACTAATATGTATGCCTTTAGAAACTTTAATATACCATATGGCCCTGTTCATCTAAAGTGTCTTCTTGCTACTAGTTCTCCATTTTTATCTTTTTTTTGAGATAAAAAAAATATATAACAGTATATATAGCTAGATATAAATTTTTAAAGTTTGTCCAATAACTTTTGAGTACTCTTTGTATATAATGCTAAATAATTTTGTCAACATTATAATTAAATAATAAAAATTTATTCTGAAGGTTATAATTTTTATTACAGAATATTGTTGAATATTTTTTAGCCAAATATTTTTTTGTTAAATTATTTTATTTCCAAATGATTTTATTTCAAAATGTTTTTATTTCAAAATGTTTTTGTTGTCAAATGATTTTATTACCAAATGATTATTTTTTTGTCAAATGTTTTATTTTTTTTTGTTAAATTATTGTATATTTTTTAAGTACCGAATAATATAAATTAGACCAAACAATAAAACTTTGATATAAACTTTTATTAAATAAATTTGAATTTAATCAGCTGTAATTTGGCAGTTGAGTAATCTAATTTGAACTAGTGTTAATAAAATTCAGTTTTTATATATTATTATTTTTTGATTTCAATATTAAGGCAGAATTATAAAATTAATTGAAACAATAATTTTTAACTGTTTATATTAATTTGTTTAATAGTGTTTGAAATAAAACATATTAAATAAATTAAATAATTGAGAATTGAAAATTGTTTTTATTAATAATTTTGAAATCTGTCAAGAAAAGAACTGAAAGTTTTAATATTTGAATATTTTTTTTATTCTTCTTTATTCTGTTCTTATTTTTTTTTTATATAAATGTTCTGTTTATTGCAAATCTAAATTGATACAATTCTTATTTTGTTTTTCCAAGTTAGTAACACTAGGGGTCATAATGGTTAAGTGAAATATAACTTCTTAATTTTTTAATAGATATCTCAAAGGTTTTTGATTGGCATAAGCTGTCAAATAAAAGAACATGAATATTAAGCAGGATGCAACTTCTACATATAATACTATTTAAGTATTCTTTCTATATTATTTTATGCATTAGTGTTTACTATTAACAATTTTTTCATGGGTAACTTGTATTATATCAACATGTTATACAATGAAGTTTGTTGTGCCAGAGGGATGTAATTTGTAATAGGAGTTAGACCAGAAGCTTTTCTTATGCAACCTTTTTTGCTTTAACCTTAAAAAATAAGGTTTAGTATTTATTAAGTATTAAATTATAATAAAACCTATACTTACATTAGTATATAATATAGATGAAATTAAAATGCTATAAAAATAATATGCATAAAGCTGAATTTCAATGACTTTTTAAAATCACAATTTCAGGTCAAAACAATTTTAGAAAAACAAATATAATTGTAAATTTTTTTTTGAAAACAAACTTTATTAAATGTTCAACAGAAAAAAAAAAGAAAATCATTATATTAAAAATAATAATCGTTTTTTTAAATATTATTTTAAAGAATCAAAATATTTACTGTATATCTCCAGGATTATTATCTGATAAATTCTAATAGTCCAAAGACATTTTATTAAAATTTAAAAGGTAGATTAATTCTTTTTATCAAGTACAATAGCCATATTCAAAGATCTATATAATGAATTTAAGAAGGTTAAGATAAAATTATTTCCTATTTCACGGAAAACACCATTCTTATATTAGTTTTATATATTGTGATGGCAATCAATATGTCGGTCACTAACTGGAAGTAGAATTCATATAACTGTCATTTTGATTTAACAATCAAAATTCAAAAGAAACAGATTTGACTTGACCATTATGTTATACATTTTTAACAGACATTTAGATGAAATTTTTAGAGTACAAAAAAAAAAGATCAAATTGATGAAGCATTTGGAGCTATTAAGATGATTCTAAATTACATCATATGTTTTCTCGTTGTTACTCATTAATTAATCATTATTATTACAGGTAATACTCCGGTTAAGATTGATTATGTGAATATCGTAACATCTTAACTGTTTATTTTACCTCTTACAATATATAACATAAAAATTTTTTAATTGTCCATCAATAATAAGAAAAAATCTGGATTGTAGTTATTTATTAATGGGAGATAGCCTCAATAATTCTTCATCAGTATATTGATGATTAGCATAATTATTGATAAATTTTTACATTGCCGGAAATTCATTCCTATTGATTTAACCAGAGAAAAAAAACGATCCATTATTTATACGTGCTGCTGGGATAAAGAACTTGATCTTTCTAATAAATAGAGCGAAATTTCAGGTATTTGAGATAATTTTGTGCTTCTCACAAAAAAAGGTATCAATTACACTAGATAGAATGTTAGTAACAGCATCAGACTTATAACCACCCTCATGTACCTCCAGTTTTCGGAAAATAAACCGTCCTAACTGTATCCATGTGTGTGACCTCTTACAGTTAACGGTAGACATACAAATATTATAAACGCAATGTTTATCATACAATATACAGTATATCATCGTTTTACTGACCTAGCATTTCTCCAGCAAAATGCATTCATTTATTTGACGTTATTTTAAAAATTTCTTAAAAAATAAGATTTAACACAATTACTGTTGATGTTATGAAAAAACAGGGAAACAATAAGGTAGAAGAGGACTTGCTGGGTGTGTTTGAAGAAGTGCCGTCTGGAGGCAGTTTCCTGCCTGTCAAATCTTCATACATAAACCGTGAATAATCTTCAAAGGAAGTGGAATTCAAATTCAAGTCTCTTTTGGATATCTGCATTGTGATATTAAAATCCGAGTCTCTTTCGGAAGTATGCGTTGGTGTTATGCCAATATTCCTTTTGTTTAGGACGTTAGGCATTGCGTTCACGACTTCTTTTAGAAAAGCGCTAACTTTATTACGTGTATTGGAATACGCATTGTAGGCATCATCTGTACTTAGATAATCTTTTACCCCTTGCCTTTCCTTGTAATTATTTCCCTGAAATATGTTCCCTTTGCCAGAGTTAAGTCGGTCAATAAGGAACCGTAGATTGCTCTTGTGATTAATGATTTCTTGGATCTTGTACAGAAAATCGGGTGAGTTTAATATAAAGTTACATATTTTTTCGCCATAACTTCCCAAGCTCTTAAGGAAATTAGGAAGAATTTGCGCTTCAAAAACATGGTCAGCGTCAAATTTGCTCTCGATTTTTCCGTTGATTGTTAGTTTCCCTAAGGTGGTTATAATTAATTTTTTATTGTCGAAATCATAATCATACGCAGGGGTATTATCATCATTAGTTTTGGCAATATCTCGGTACTTGAAAACTTTGTTATCCTTAATTTTGTTTGTTAAATCGGAACAAGAAGTCACTTTTGGGAATGCTGATTGTTTTGTTGTTGTTGTCGGTGTCCATCGCTCTTCGCATTGGCTAGCACTATTACAAAATTGGCCTAGAAGACAACAAGTGTTTCCACAACAAGCAGACAAACAACAGGTGTCTCCACAACAATAGGAATTCGGCATACAACAGGTGCCTCCACAACAGGAGTAACCCGTCTTACAACAATAAGTCTTGCAACAAATATAGCCCGGTTCACAACAATTCTTGCTATCACAAATGACACCACATTCTTTTGAACAACAGTAATCGGTACCTGCACATTGAAAGGAACCAGTTGGACAGTATTTCTGCCTTTTGATCAAAGATGAGTGATTCGAATGTATGCTAGGACTTTGAAAGTCATCAAATAATTTCACTTTAAAACCCTCTGTCGCAAAAGTGAAATTGCTTATAATTGAAATAAGGAAAATAACTATTGCCGTTGGAATATTCATAGTGAACTTGAGGTTTGTGTGAATTAACTAGGACCCATCTTATAACAAACGCTTTGTAACACAAATCAATGGATATGTTCTGGGACTTGGCGCTCAGCGAAGTAGCGATTTTTTTTTTCAAAATAAAAGACATGAGGTGTTTTCCTTACCTCATGTATGTAACACCTTTACGGCATTTGTGCGTCCCTCGTGTATCAACTGTCCAGGCGAATTTGTAGTATTATAATAATTTATATTATTAATAGTGTAGGGGTAAAATAAAAAGTGCTGTACTCGTGTACCTACATCAGGTACCACGAGACGTGGCTACTGTATAGACAATGTAAACGGTACAATAGAAGGATAATATGGGTACTGTATTAGAAACCTTACGCGCCGTGCAACGAACAGCGATGCTCAAGTTAGTCACGTGATAAATCTACGCTGAAATACAGTACAGTATTGCGAGATTAATCCTAGTAGAGATGTTATTGGCTTTATTTTAAGCCAGCTTTAGTTATAGCTTAAATCAGGCTAAGCTAAATCGATAGTTTAGCCATTGTTTGAGCCATGGTTTTAAGTTACGACTTAATTTATAATAAAAATATCATCAGCTTTGACTTTAATCAGCTTGCAGTTATACTTCAAGTAATAATTTAAAGAAAATATTGAAGCTCTAACTATAATTTTAATTATACATATGTAGTAGAATATTCATGTATTTAATATCAGTCACGCGACTTTTCACATAAATTTTAGGTGTAAATTTTTGTTATAATAAAAAAAATTTTTTACTTAGTAATTTAATATAAACTTTGAAATCTAGATTATTTTTCGTTTGCTTATAAACTTTGAATATTTTTTTTCATTTGATAGAAGATATGATAAAGAATAACTTTACTTATACCCCCAACTCAATATCTCTTAAACCCATGAAGTTTACCTTGAAGCAAGTGAAATTTTCATAGTAAACCTTTAAATTTTAAAATTAATGTAGATTCTTTTTGCTGAGTCAAAATTTAAAGATTTACTATGAAAATTTCACTTGCTTCAAGGTAAACTTCATGGATTTAAGAGATATTGAGTTGGGAGTATAAGTAAAGTTATTCTCTATCATATCTTCTATCAAATTAAAAAATAAAAAAATATTCAAAGTTTATAAGCAAATGAAGAATAGTCTGCATTTTAAAGTTTATATTAAATTATTAAGTTAAAAAAATTTTTTTATTATAACTTATAAATTTATGTGAAAAGTCATGTGACTGATATTAGATATGAAAAATAATTAGAAATATTAATAAAATAATAAAAGTTAATGTTGATTAATAATAGTAATTAATTATATATATAATTAACAATTAATAACTTAAATATATAATATTAACTTTTGATTTTATTAAAATTAAATAATATTTTATATTAATTTATTTTTATTTATTAGATTTAAAATTCCACATATTCTATTAAAAAAATAAAATAGATACTGTTAAAGACACAGAAAGTCTGTTAATTAAAATTTGCATATATATGTACCATATATTAGTATATTTTAGATTTAATTATGTGTAATCTTTAAGTTTTAACAAAAAGCAATCTAGATCAATATACCTTTCTTAATTGTAATTTCTTTAACAATCTATTAGTTATCAAATAAATAATTTTTATTGTTTTTAAGAGATGTGTGATTACTTTATTTATAACAAAATTATTACAAATAAAAGTAAGTTTAATTTATTTAAGCTATATATTTATAAATAAAATTTGGTCAATTAATTATTGTTAAGCAAATATTAATTACATTATTTATATGTTATATAATACAACTTATCTTTTTGTCTATAATACTATTTATACTATTTGTGCTTTAATATTTTATTTTATTCAACTTTTTTCTTTATAAAATTTACATGATAGAACATTAAAGAAAACAACTGAAAATATGAGAAGCTACGAGAAATCATATACCAATCCCTTAATTAAATATTCACACCTTTGATGCGGCACTGAGGATAATTGATTGTTCATGTGAATAAATGTTAATTTCCTTCTTACAAATATTTATTCGCTAATCGAAACCGTCAAACATGTGATCATAAATCAGAGTGCTATCATTGTACGAAGTAGCATGCCGATTAATACAGACACTCCATCAATAAAAAAAAAAAATTTTTTTAAAAAATTAATATAATACAAATAAATGATTGATATATAGGTATTTACGCATTGTCTTCATCACGCACGTTCATATTATAATTGTAGGACTTATTTCTCCTTGCGCAATGACGTTTTTTATTGAATACATAATGTCTTTTCCGGAGAAAAAATACGGTTTCAATAATCTACCGGTGGAAAAAATATCCGTTTTCCGTCTTCAATGAACGGGTAACGGACACTTTATTTAATTTTTTCTAATTTCAGAATAATACAGTACTGGAAAATTCTATTTCGAAAAACCATACTCAATATAGATACATTGATCTGATTGACCATAAATCTTATGTTTATTAACAGACCTGTAGTGATACTCCATTGTTATTGATGAATGATGTAGATCAATTCGAAAAGTCAATTCGTGCAATAACCTAATTGGGGTTGCATAGTTAGCTATTTGGAAAAAACGGGTTTATCTAAAGCCTATTTCTTTCGAATCTACTACTGTATCTCCGCACAAGGTAACGGAAAAGGAAACTGCAAATGCTTGCTAGATACTGGATAAAAATTGCCCTGCCATCATATATACGCTAAAAAGTATATAAGCTTATACCTTCTATCGTAATTTAAAGCACCTGCAAAAATGGTTTTCTTCAGATCTTTTAATCTGCACCTTGCATTTCTAACGTTCTTCTTTCTGCTGGCCCTTATCCCAGCAATTCGCGCCGATGATGAGAAACCGTTTACACAAGCCTTTATAGAAGAGAACCAAGATGTCATTACAGCATTCACCCATCGTAATCCGTACCTTAATTCAATAGCAAATGGCACAGCGACGAAAGCTGAATTCGAACGCGATATTATCCAAGGACATCGTTGGCTTTATCTCTGGGCGAGATCTCTAGGTTATGCCCTAACTAGAGCCCCCGTACCAGTTCCAAAGGATTGGGGGTTCGGCGATGTACCGGACGAATTTTTCATAGATATTTTATGTCAAATAGTGAACTCTGTTGAAGAATACGCTTCTCTCTTGAAAGGCCTCGCAAAAAAACATAACTTCGACATTTATGGCGAGCCAATCTCTGCGGCCGCGCAAGAAGACGGAGATTTTATAATTAAAGTTGCAAAGAAACTTCCTTTTGAAACATATATAGCTGAAAATTGGGCCGGTGTTAGATTTGTCTATGACGGTTTTACGATTGTTCAAGAAGCAATAAAAAAGAACGGGTACAAATATGAATTTCAGGATTATATTGATATAATTTCCTCCCCCTCGTTTAAAAATTCGAGCGATCAATTTGAACTATTAACAAACACCATTTACAAATCCAAGAAGGTAGATAGAAAGTTGGCAACCGAAATTGTTAGGGAACATATAAAGAGGGATAATGCACTTTTGGCAGACAATGTAAATGCTAAATAGATATACAGTATTGGGTTTTGTTATTTTGTTTTATTATTTCAAAGCAATGATATGTTGTTATTTAATAAAAGTATGAGTCTGCAATAATAACGGAATTTGATTTTTATTTGATCTAATTTTTCGATTCTGACCGTATTTGCGTTACAAAAAAATTTTTTGTTGACCATCGTAGAACGGAAACTCGATGTAAATTATTTTTTTAGTCATCCTCAATTTTATTAATGAGCTCATAACTTTATGAATGTAGTGCATAGATATCTCTCGTATATCACAAACATCATAAATTAGTCATTTCAATAAAGAAATTTTTGAAAAACAAACATTTGTTAATACAATTTACAGTACTAGTAAATAGCAATTGAATAGAAAGTGAATTGTAAGTAAAATAAATTAATAAATAATTCGATAGAATAAAATAGAATTCTCAAAAAGCAAAGGTGATACTTGGTAAAATGACTATTTTAAAGTCAACCTTAAATGAAAAACCTTTTAATTGAGAAAAATAGATTATATACAAGGTATAAATTTTAAAGATTTCTTTTCAAAAAAGTCAAAGATCCAGTTTACGTTCAAAATATTATTTGTCTGTTCTTTATTAAAAAAAAGACACGAATTTTTAAAGTAATGATTTGCCTTTAATACAATTTTCGATGGCGATTTTTTATTTTTGATTTAAATAAAATTAAAAATATTACTATTTTTATATAGAATATTTAAAATAGTCTGATTTTGCTTTCGTATAACAAAGATTATTATTATGTTTAATATCTAAAAAAATCAATTTAAATAACTAATTGTACTAAATTCACTATAATCATATTTTTCTAAATAAATTAACCTATAGATTTTATAAATTTTAGTGATTTTAGTAATTTTATATTTATCAACTTTTTTTAAAAAAATAAAACAAAAAAATTATTTTAATATATCAAAAGATTATTTCTAAATATGTGATAATATTAAAACCATTTTTTTTATCTATCAAAATTTTTATTAACAAATTAATATAGAAGCCATAAAATAAAATGGTTTTAAATTTTGTTTTTGTATAATATAGTTTTATTAATTTTTTATAAAATAATATTTAAACAAATAATTAAATTATTTAAAAAATTATTTAATAATGTGTTTATTTTAAATAATATAGTAAATAAATAATTAGGTTATAATGAATAATTAATTAAATTAGATTAAAATATTTAAATATTAATTTTATTAATATTAAGCAAGAATTTTTGTATATATGTTTTAAAAAATTATTTTAAATAATATACAATAAACTTTTATATTTAAATTAATAAAATAAAATTTAAATTATATATTAAATAAACAAATAATTCATTTGTCTAATTTTAATGAAAAAGAGAAGTTTTTTCAAAATTTATTTTTCATGTCAAAATTAAAATAATGTGTCAAAAAATTAATTCAAAAGTAACAATTTATAAGCTGTTTATTAAAAAAATATAATTAGCTTTAATTTAAATTTTTGGAAATAATAATAATAATAATTGTTTTCCAAGACAAAAAAAAATTTAAAAATAAAAAAAATTAGTTTAAAAAATTTGTAGTTATAATTTTTAAATAACTTTAAAAATATAAGACTTTAAGTATACGGAAAAAATTTTATAGTTAAAAATAATATTAGTGTCCTCGAAGTTACAGTATTTCTTATGCGTCTGTTCCCCTTTAAAAAAAGGCAACATAAATTAGTTATATTTTTTTACATTCTATTTAAGTCCACCACATCTATTTCACTTAACGTGTTACTGCGTTTCACAATCTCCCCTCGCGTGTTGCCTCTGCCAATATTAATTTTGACATAAATTTTTTTGATTACAAAACAAACTAGCCCGATTTCTCAGAACAGTCTATTCTTGTGTAGTGCTTCGGCCAGTGCTTTTCCTGTCGATTTTCTTATTTTTTTTCCTTATATATACAGTAAATTAGTGACTCGGCCAGTACTTTTCTGCAGATTCTCCTATTTTTATTACCACCTAATCCGGTATTCTAGTTGAGAGTCTTCAAATTTAAAGTTTATTATTTCATCTAACGATAACAAGCCTAATTTTATTTTCAGGTTATAAATTGGTGGATCAAGCGCATATCTCAATTTTTCCAATTTATTCCTACTTAAATCTAAATCCTTCAGTGTAGTATTTTTGCTTATTGCCTCTGCCAGTGATTTTCCTGCCGATTCTCCTATTTCGTTACCAGCTAAATTTAAATTAGTAAGGGTGGTATTTTTGCTTAGTAACTCGGCCAGTGCTTTTCCTGCCGATTCTCCTATTTCGTTATCACCTAAATTTAAATTAGTAAGGGTGGTATTTTTGCTTAGTAACTCGGCCAGTGCTTTTCCTCCCGATTCTCCTAAATCATTATATCTCAAGTTCAAGTTTGTCAGGGTGGTATTCTTGCATAGTGCCTCGGCTAGTGCTTTTCCTGCCGATTCTCCTATTTCGTTATCATCTAAATTCAAATTAGTAAGAATAGTATTTTTGCTTAGTAACTCGGCCAGTGCTTTTCCTCCCGATTCTCCTAAATTATTATATTCCAAGTTCAAGTTTGTCAGGGTGGTATTCTTGCATAGTGCCTCGGCTAGTGCTTTTCCTGCCGATTCTCCAATTTTATTAGAACCTAGATCTAAACTAATCAGGGCAGTATTTTTGCTTAGTGCTTCGGCCAGTGCTTTTCCTGCCAGTTCCCCTATTCTATTACCACATAAATTCAAATTAGTAAGGGTAGTATTTCTGCTTAGTGTCTCGGCCAGTGCTTTTCCTGCTGATTCTTTTATTTTATTATAAGATAAGTCTAAATTAGTAAGGGTAGTATTTTTGCTTAGTGCCTCGGCTAGTGCTTTTCCTGCCGATTCTCCTATTTCATTATCACCTAAATTTAAATTAGTCAGTGTGGTATTTTTGCATAACACCTTGGCCAGTGATTTTCCTGCTAATTCTCCTAATCCATTCCTATTTAAAT
>CAJVPV010002677.1:0-12597 GCA_910591835.1 Acaulospora morrowiae
ATTCCATTATTCCACAAATGTAATATAGTTTGTCGTTGAGTATTTTTTTTAGAAGGTAACATTGTAAGAATAAGTTTATAACAAAAATAAAATGATCAAATAATTTTAAATACCTATATATATTATTTGAAATATGTTGTTTACATATTTAAAATTTCATGTGAATTGCTTTTGTTTTGAAAAAGTTAAGCACATTTATATTAAATAAATAATATTCCAAAATTTTTTGCACCATACTGTATATTATAATCTTCAATAGTATTTAAAGATATTTGAATATTTAATTATATGAAGGCACTGCAGCTATTTTATACAAGTTGGCCTCTGAGTCATAGTAGAACTGGTATGCTTGCTTCTCAAATATGACTTGATTTTTGGCAGGCAGAGTAGTATTGAAAATAGTTAAGCTATAATTACATTTTTATATAAAAGTATTGTAGCCACTTTATACAGGTTTGTCTCCAAGTCATGAAATAGATTTGGCATATCTATTTTTCAAATATGAGTTTGTTTTTTGTTATAATTAAAATAATAATTATGATAATTATAATAGAAATAGTTAAAATAATCATTATAAATTTACTATAAAATTAATATACATATAAGAAAAAGGTCAAATCTTTAATAAAAAAAAACTTCTATAATAGAAACTAAGAGAAAATTTGAGTAATTGTTTCACTATAAATATATATTGATAAATTGTAAATTTGTTTTGAAGTGTTTAAGAAAAAAACTCAGATCAAATTATTATGTCTTAATTTTAAAAACCTTAATAGTAAAAAAGAATTTCAATAGTTTTTTATACTTGCTTAGACATATTATTTACTTGAATATATATATGTTTGTTTTGATTAACATATTTGTAATATTGATTGCTTGTTGGAATAAGCTGATTTCTCTAGGTTTGAAAAAAATTTGTTATATAATTTTATAGAATTGATATTAATGGTTATGTCATTATTTACTGTATTTTTTTAAGTTTTTTAAATTAAATTCTCTTGAAAAAGTTTGACATTCTTTTGTTTTTTGTTTAATATTTAAATTGTTTAATTTATTAGATAAAATATAGCCAGCAAAAATTCTTCTAATGTTTAAAAAGATGCAAAATTTTATATATGGCTGGTTAAAAATTAAGGATCCTAATAATTTGATTTAATTCAATTTTTAGTTTTTAGGTTTATATTAAATTTAATATATAGGTTACAATCCATTATTATTTTTAATGGTATTTTGAATCTTATATAAGTCTGTTAAATCAGAATTATATTAAAAGTTAGAAGATTTAATATTGATTTTTTTTTAAGTTCATTATAAATTGTATAACTTTATTCTTTCTTTTCTATTATAAATTTTTCTTATTTATTTGAAAAAGAAAAAAGCAACAAATAGAAATTATTAGTAACAAGTATACTCAAAGTAGATTTAATTTTCTAAATAATTGTTTTGCATTTATTTATAGTTTTTTATAATTTTTTTATAATTAAAAATAATTTTGTTTAAAAGTATTTTCAAAATTATTAACAAAAGCAATTTTTGAGAATTTGAAGATGTGTTATTTTTATTTTATTTATATATAATTTTTTTTTTTTAAAAAAAAAAATTTTACTTATATTAATTTAATTTTAAATTTTCGATTATATTGAACTTTTTAAATAATAATTAATTAAAAATTTAAATTAGTTAATTACTTATAACAAAATATATAAACAAAATATATAATTCATATATTTTATTTTATATAACAAATTTGATAATATTATTAGTTATAATAAAAGATAAGATAATAAAATAATATTTTTGTTAAAAAAAATTTTAATATATATATATTTTTTAAATTGGAGTTTTAAAAAATTAAATTAAAATTTTATTTTTATTCAATAAAAAGTTTTATTTATTATTAACTATTTTAAAAGAATATTTAAATAATAGGTTATATAATAATAGACAAATTTATATATAAGATTATTTAAACAAATAAGTTTTGTGACAAGTATATCTTTAATATTCTTATTTTAATTGCAAATAGTTGAATCAGAAATTAATTCAAAATAACTTATTTACTAATATAAACTTTTTTTTCTTTTTTAAAATTACAAGATTACATTTAAGATAACAATGTAAATATAGATTAATTTAATATTTCAAGATTAAAATTTTAATATCTGATTTTTATTAAAAAAGCAATATTATTATTTCTTATGATTATATTCAAAGAATTAAAATTCACAAAGTTTTAAATAATTAATAAATAGTTAAATTAAATGGGGTAACAATATTAAAAATTTAAAGATTACTTACAAATCTATAAAAGACTTATTAACGGATGTTCTATTATAAGAAATAGTTTAAATTTAATATTATATGATATTATACATTGTGTTATTGTTATCTGAAAAGAATAATAAACACGATTAAAATTATTATTAACATTTAAAAAAGTATTATTATTATTTAAAAAAAAATTTATTTGTTTATTATATACTGTATATAATATTTTGATAAAGTAGACTTTAAATTTTTTTATCAAGTTCGAAAAATATCATGTTTAATTAATTAATTATTAATTTTGAATTAATTAAACATATATATCTATTTTTATAGGCAAAGTGCAGTACACGCGAGACTTTATTCAATTCATAGGAATTACTGTACTGTCATTACATGAACCCCCGCTACCCGCCTATCGACTTATGAATCAAACTGTATATTAATTACGAATTATTATTATTATTATTAAAAAACGGCAAGTTTGATGATATTTAATTTGTTATTTCTTATCATTACACTGTAAATTAAAAAAATTAGGTTAACAAATATATTTTAACAATTTAATCCGATCTTAAATTATCAAAAAAAAAAAAAAAAACGATCGAGTTCACCATTTCAATTTATGGACATTAGACTGGATGCGTCCAAGATATCTAATAATTAGAAATCAAAATACTGTGTTTTGTTTCAAAATTGTTTTGTGAAAAAAAAAAAAAAGTTTGATTATTTTTAAGATATAAAACATTTTGATAAATAGATACAATTATTGAAAATTGATAAAATTTCTCAAGTTTACCATTTAGATCAATAAAAATTTTCTTTCCATTTACTGTATAATCAAGATTATTTCAAAACCGATATTTTTGATTTCGCGTTAAATTTTAAAATAAAAATAAAAATTCTTAATATCAAACATTTATATTTAAAGAACCATAATTCCGTGTTATAATGTTATATGGATATTATCATTATTTATTGAATGACGGTGATATGAATTTTTCTCAATTTCTCATTCAAACATTTAAATAATGAATATCAAGAAAGTTCAATTTTTTATTCGATTTTGAGATATCTAAATATCATGTGAAGTTATGGAATCCGAATTTGGTTAAATATTTTCTAAATCAAAGACCTCCAGAAGATTTATAGAGTACCCTAGCTGAAGAATTTACATAAATAATTCTCAAAGAATACACGAATGAAGAAATGAGGATACATTCGTACAAGTGGAAAATCAGACATTCCACGAATTGGTCATGAAAGCAGAGTAAGCGTTCTTGCACGCATCAAAGTATGCGTCAGCTTGACACCTTTCGGCCGTTCCACAGAACTTCATGGAAGGAGAAAACCTTTTGCCTTTAAAGGAAATATTACAAACGTAAATTTTTCGGGCGTATATAGTTCCATTGCCAATTTTCTCCTCTTTATATTGCGAAATAATCGTAAATCCCATAGGCTCCAAATATTTTTCGAGAAGATACGGATAGTTCTTACAATCCGAAAAGGATGAAGTTTTGGAATATGGAGTTTTGGTGCGATGTGTTGAGTGATGAAATGACGAGAGTGAAAGCAGGGCATTGCGCGATTTTTTCGTTCGTACTAAAGACGGAACAGTCGAATTATTATTATCTAAAGTAGATGAAATATTCTCCACATCTTTTTGGCGGCGATCCGTATTGGCACCATCAATAAAGGAACTACACGATTTCGATTTGACTGGAGCTTGTACGAGGTCTCCGTCACCATAATCGATAAATTGATCATGAGAATGGATACTATCGCTGTTATCAGAAGAGTCAGAGTCATTGAATTCTGGCGATTCCATATCTTGCTCACATAAGACTGACTGTGTTATCGTTTGACTGGCCGGTGGCGTCATGATCTCTTGTCGATTTGTTGATCCTAGATCTTTTAAATATGTCACGGGCTCAATTTCTAGCGGAGAACTTGGTGGTGATTCACCCTGTTGGATGGAATCTGACAATTCTCGAACATTTTTACATTTTTCGGCTACCTGAATGACCGCATCGGCTCTTCCGTTGTTACTTACATCTTCTACAATTATCTGATTAGAATCTGTCATCTGATGCTCTACTTGGTCAACATATTTTGAGATCAAGGCTTTACGTTGGTCTATAGAAAGCACTTCATTCATTTTGACGAAAATCAGAACAGCAGCATCAGCCTTAGCGGAATCCACATTTATCCTTAGTTTCTGTGAAAGGAATACATAGTTCATGAATTTTGCTTTGCATCTAAACTGTTTTGTACTGTGATCTTGAATTATCCCATACACCGGTTGTTCTATACTAAATATTGTGCAAATATCCTTAATAAATATGAACGGATGCATCAAGGGCGGCTTTATTGCATCAAGATCAAAAAAATCTTCCGAAATTTTCAACTCTTCTTTCAACGCATGGTTATTTTCAATAGTGTCTGTTGCATCAGCAAATCCTTTTGTTCCATCAGAACTATTGTGTAGAGAGAGTGTCTCTGCAAACTCTAATTGTTCTTCTCGTGAAAGAAAATTTCCCATCTTCTATAATATTCGATAACTTATTACATTGCATATTTAGGAATACCAACTACACAAATTTATTACTTATTCACGTACCAGTTTTATGTAACGATATCAGTGAATAGAAAGATAAGGTGACGGCGAGTGACGATGAGTGAAAGACACGTTCGCTTGGTAAGAGTATGCGGAACACCAACAGTGCATACGTTTATACCAAGGTTCTAGACAAAATTCAAAGCCAAATAAGAAAGAAAAGAGATGAAGATAATCATAAACAAGCGAACAATAACTCGTGAGTTATTACAAATGCGCAGTATACAATCATTAGCTCTTACTTATATTATTCAACTTCACATTAATTCTTACCAAATACGGGCAGCAAACATACACAATCAGACAACAAACACTGAAGATCGAAACGTGTCGGATAAAAATAGTAACAATAAATTCAAAATTCTATGGCCAGAGTTACTTTTTTGACGCAATAATTCGATGCTGCGTTACGTGTTTCTCAATCACGATCATACAATTTCGTCAATCAAAACAACATTTATAACATGTTAAATATATGCGACTGATTAATTTGATCGCATTAGCAGGTGCCGAAAAATTATTATTAAACTTTTAATCTAGTATGCAACGTTGTCGTTGCATGATATTTTTAGAGCCTTTTTCTTGGTGATTGATTTTTAGTCAAGAAAGATTGATTCCTTAAATGGTCGATTGATACATTGCAATGGATCCAAAGTAATTGACGTGATCGTGGAGAACAAAGTACACTTTATTTGAATAATGTAATGTCAGATGGATTGTTTTACAAAATTGTACAAGTAGTGTCTAATGTCTATCTTAATCATAACTTAATTTTAAGTCAAATTTCGAAGTCTTTTGTATTGTTCTTCGAGTAAACAATGTTCTAAGGACTTGTCTTTTTTAGGCTTTATTACTGCAATGTAACCTTCGGTAAATGGCTGTCAAAGAAAATTTTTTATTGAAAAATAAATAAACCAATTAAAGTACTGAACACACAAAAAATAAAATTTGTTTAAAGAAGCGCACACCTTATGTTGCAATAAATCAATTTCCTCCTCAAATCGCATATTGATATCAACCACCCAGCCAATGACACCGGCCTTGATGCTATATGTTCTTCCGTCTTCTGTCGTGATCACACAAATTTCGGAATTAATCGACAAGGGATTTTGTCGCTTCTTGTTAATAGAGCTTAAAACGTTAGAATCATACTGAATGGTCTTGATTTTTGGTAGTTGAGGATCAGTGAATGATGAAAGTTGAAGTAAGGGATGCGCAGGCGCTAACCCTATTACGCACAGTCTTTCGTTAAAGAAAAATAATAAGCTAGCCGTTGATGTATGATAGCATGAACAAATTCTTAAGTTTTACTTATTAGGCGCTTGATAAATGTAAAGATCCTCTGTATTGTTTTCGTCTAGTGAAAATTAATAATTAACATCTCGCATCTTTTTAGATAACGGTATATGTTGATATACTCACTGGTATCTAAGAAAAATTTCTTGGTATAATACTGATTCAGATATGCAAGCTCATCCTTTTCATTTAACTCCAAGCTTTTTTCAAACTCCTTCAGGTCATAAATTGGATCATCGGTTTGTTCAGAAGTGTTCATTTTTAAGATCACCGAGGAGTTACGATCTTTATACTGTTATATATTTCCGACATCGTGTAACACCAGGTCGGATCATCTTCTGAGTTTACGTAATCGTGGACTATAATTTTTATTTTTACATACGGTAAATTTTAATTACGATTCAAACAAAAGAAAAATTCATGTCATATTTAAAAAAAATTAATAAATTCAGATATTTATCAATTTAGAAAAATTTAAAAAGAAACGATTTTATGTGCGTATGAATAGGTGATTCCTTGTTATGTTGCAAGCCCTATTTTTATTTTAACTACAAAGTTTAACAAATAAAAATTTATGTTTTAACATAAAAATAATAATTATATATATATATTCTTTAAATAAATATTTGTGATAAAAATCAATAATATATAAAATTTTTTTATATACTTGTCAAAAATATTTAATTACTTAATAATCATTACAATTCATAAGTTTGAAACCAGATTTATTTTTTGAATTTTTAAAAATTTTATTAAATAATTATAAATAAAATTTGTATTAATATACCATAAGTGCAAAAAAAAATATTTTTTTATTTATATTATTAATATTTTAATAAATTTTTGTTGTTATTCAATATAGTAAAAAAATTTTAACATATAATATTTTTTAATTTAATCTTATTTTACTTTTTTTTTCAATTTAATTTTGTTATGTTTTTTAAAATAAAAATTGTATTTACAAATTCTTTTTCTAAAATATTTTATAAATATTTAATTTAATTAAGATTTGAAAATTTTATATATTTAAAATAATAAAAAAACTCTTTTTTTACTTTCTCTTGTTTTTATATTTAAAAATTTTCTTTTTAAAAGAAGTCAACTATTTACTTTGTTTTTTTTTTCTTATAAACTTTTGTTGTATTTCTTTTTTTTTTTTTTATTAATCTTTTATTATTATTTCTTTTTTTGATTCTCTTTTCTTATAAGCTTTTTAAATATATTCTTCTTTTCTTTTTTTTTTCTTATTCTCTTTGTCAAATTATATTTTTTCTTTTCTTTTTTAATCAATTAGTTTTTTTTTATCTCTTTATATTAAGAAGTAACAATTTTTTAAAAATAAACTTTTCAGGATTTTTTTTCATGGTTTTTTAAAAAAAAAATAACTGATTTACCTTTTTCAAAAAATTAATATTATTATTATTATCAAATTTAATATTGTTTACTTATTAATAATTAAATTAAAGACATAAAAAATTAGTGTATAACTATTATTATCTAAATTTTCAAAAAGTTACACTTTACAAAAAATCGACTGGATTTATAAAAATTGTTTACGAATTGTTTAATAAAAATTTTACAATTTAATTTTTTAATTATCGCAATATTTTAATGTTTAACAATATAATTTTAAAATTCAATAATTAATACAAATAATAATAAATTAAGAATTATTTGTTCTTTATGATATAAACTATAAGATTAATAACAATCGCTATACTGTATGCACTTACTAATCACGATGACTGCGGGAACGGATTAATCAAAGCATTTCCTTACCCTTCTCGTGATAAAGACATCAAATTATAAATTGATGAAATTCTCAAACTGATGAAGATTCAAGAAGAGAAAGTACTGTCTGAGAAACGACAAGATAAACTTTTCCAAAAAGAATCGTCAAATACATAATGAAAGAATAAATATACAGTAGTTACGTTGATTAATAGCCGTTTCTATTAAAAGAAAAATCAGAGAATCGTTGATAACAACAATACAATATTAATAATTAGATCTGTATATTTTTTTACTGATCGTTATTTACTGATGACAACGAATGTTGAATTATCATTATTACACCACTAATAATGGTTCAATGTTCACAATAAAGTCCTGTTTTCACAAGATAATGTCGAAAAGGTTATGGTTATCAGGAAGTATCGGCTCTGCAGATTTGCGTACAAGCTTATCGAATGGATACTTGGTAAGAACAATACCATAATCTAGGTAGTCGGTTCGAATGTCAACGTTAATGACACCGAATACGGTAACCTTGCCGAGGACCTATTATTGACTGTTACCATCTTTTCGACAAGAAAACACGAAAGATACGGACTTACCAAACGCCCTAAGAAAACTGAGATAAGCCTACAACAGGGCTCTTAAGAAGTGCAGGACAACGGAATCACCGACATGAGTGTCACACGAAAACACTACCTGAACAAAGAGTGCTTCACATCTGAAGAATCCCTTTGGATAAAAGAGACCCTTAGGAAAGTACGTTCGTATGCGATTCGACGATTAATGAAGTTGCACGTAAATAACTTTCGAATAAAGCACCGATCAAAAAAGGATCGAACACAAGCCATCTCGATTCTTGGTAGGGATTGGAATAGGAACGGTGCATTCCTATAAATATTATCACCTCTGAACGACCCGTTATTTTGGATCATCGATAACCATGAAAGATAATCTCGCTCGATCCAAGTGTCCGCACGGTTATGACGGCTATGACCCTGACGGTCAATTAATCGAGTGAGGTGACGGTGATTTAACAAAACTTTTAAATTATCTAAGAAATATGACAAATTCCAGAGCGACAAAGATCTTGCTTTGGGAAGAACAAACAAGAGAAAGAGATTTCGATTAGAAAAAGGTGCTACGAATCATACAACGAATCTGTAATTTAATCAATGAGTGCCATCATCAGCTGACCAGTTGGTTATATCAAAATTACGAGATCATTCTTTTACCCAAGTTCGAGTCTTCGAGAATGGTTTTAAAGAACAATTAAAGATTCGGTCAAAGACTGCTAACTTGATCACATTTCACGTTTCGGAAGGTCTTACATCATAACTCGAGGGAGTTCAGAGGTTGTAAGGTTATTTGATGCACCGAAGATTATATTACGTATTCGTGCGAGGTGGAGATGGGTCGGGACGCAAATGATGCCAGAAATATCTTGCTCGAATATTTAATGGAGGTTCAAGTTTATGGCCTGACTTTAGGACCTGGACCTATATGTCATAAAATATGCATAGTATTATTTATTCATATTAGATTCAGTTCAAGGGATCAGGTAATCTAGGATCATAGGAAGGATCTTTCGTATTGTCAATGACTAACTTGCAACATCACGATCATTTTCAAACCGTTCTACAAATTAAAGAAGAGCCAGTTCACTACCATAAAGAGATCATGTGTGCAATACCGTAACACTTATCATTAAGTTGGGTAAATAATAACCGTAATATGTAGTAAGTTGCGACTTTATGAGATATCCAATTTTGTTCTTATATAAGTACGTAATCTGTACAATGAATCTATGATGTCAGATCTAAGTGCGTTTTTATGTAATTTGGAAGTAGTTCCTTACGTAAATATCATTTCAAAATTCGAAAGAATGACGTTATTTTTACGTGTAACCCATAGTTATTAAACAAATAAATAACCAGCTCTTACCGTCACAGAACTTCACTCTTCTCTTTCTCATCATGTCTTCAAAAGATATTAATGATTTTGTTGCTCCGAAATCTGCACATCCCGAAGAAGAAAACCCGTATCATAATACTCGAAATACTGAAACAACCACCGATGAATCAAACCGACCGTATGTTACTACAGTAAAAGAAAAAATTCAAGATGCCGTCCATACCACTGCTCAAAAATTGAATTTAGAGCCAAGAGAGAGAAAATAAAAAAATATGAAGAGAGGTAATAAAAAAAAAGTAAAAGTAAAAGTAAAAAAAGTAAATAACTCAAAAATTTTTTTAAAAAAAATTTTCAAATAGAAAAAGAAAGTAAAAAAAAGTTTTTTAGTATATTATATATTAAAATTTTTAAAAATAATATATTATAATTATTTAATTTTATAATAAGATAATATAAAATTATATAATTAAAAATTTGAAAGTATTTATAATTTATTAATAAGTTACTATTTAATTATAACAATGGTTTTTTAAATTTAATATACTAAATAAATAATAAAATAATAAAAATGTTTTTTTTTTATAAAATATAATAAATCTATAGACATTCAGCAAAAATTCTGATTTTCTTTGAAAAGTTAAATGGCAACCTCTTGAACAATTTTAAAAAATTATAAGTATTTTAATAAAAAAAATATTTTTATTAATGGTTGAAAATATATTATTAATATTAATTTCTTAATAATCAAGGATTTTGATCTTTAATATAAAAATATTAATTAGTAGACTAAACACACATCTGAAATTACATGATATTTGGTGATTCTGAAAGTCTAAAGTACATGAAATTCAAAACTTATAGTAATTATTAATCTAATATGATTTATATAGAAATTAATTAATATGTGTTTTTAATTATTAATTAATATAAAGAAGTTATAAAATTATTAATGTATTTAATTAATATTATATTTTATTTATTATCTTGTTTTATTTTTTTTCTTTATTATTTTATTAATTATATATATAATTTTTTAGGAAAACTATTAAGATTATATGTATATTATTTTTTATATATTTTCTTCTATTTATTTATATTGAAAAAATATATATTTAAAGTTTGTGTTTTTTTTAATTATCCTTAAAGTTGTTTGATCCATTCTCTATTAATAAAGTTTTTTTTTAATAATGAAAAATCATTGATAATCACTATATTTCTTTATTTAAACCATTACAACAATTAATATATTATATATTAAAATTTTTTTATTATATAAAAACTTTTTAGAAAAATATATTATAATTATTTGATTTTATAACAAGATAGTATAAAATTATATAATTAAAAATTTGAAAGTATATATAATTTATTGATAAGTTACTATTTAATTATAACAATGGTTTTTTAATTTTAATATAATAAATAAATAACATAAAATTGTATATTGCAAAAGTTATAAAAAAGTTATATTTTATTTATGAAATATTTAAAATTATAGATTAATAATTTCAAAATTTAAATTTTAATTCAATTGAGAATCTTTGATATTATTAAAGTTCAATTTTATAAATTCAAATTTAATAAATAAATTTTATATTTTAAAATATTAAAATAAAATCATTTTGATATATCCTAAATTATTTATTACAAATATATTATTTTATAATAACTTTTATTATAGTTAAATAAGAAACTATAAAATATTAAAAAAAATTAAATTTTAATTATATAAATATTTATTAATTATTAGTTAAATTAATTAATTAATTAGTTAAATTTTAAAAGAATGTGATTTTTTTAAAATTAAATAAATAAAATTAAAAGGTAAGATTTTATTTTATATATTATAACAAATAAATAAATAAAAAATTAAATATTTTTGTATATATATTTTCTCAAAAAACTATTGTACAACATTTATATTATTCATTTATTTAAAAAATTTAATTTTTGACATTTTAAATATATATACTTTTATTTATTTATTTATTTTAATAATTTCAAATATAATATATTTTTAATAAAATTTAATAATAATTTGTATATTTTAAATATTATAACTTCAAATTATTAATAAAATGTAGTATTGAATTTCATAGAAAAAATCATATATTTATATACTGTATTTAGAAGTATTACGATTCAATTTAATTTTTGATATTAAAAAACAATTAAATTTATATTCATTTGTAAATAAGATTTTGAACATATTAAAAATTTTTATTTTAAAATTGATTAAGTTTAAAAGATCTAAAATTTTGTTTATTTAATATTAAAACTTTTATTTATTATATTTTTATCTGTTCTTTAATATTACTTGAAAATTTTAATTCTTATTTTTTTTGCACATATATAAAATTTATTGATAAAAAATTGTATTAAAAATTGTTTTTATTTTTAAAAAATGAATTATATAAAGTATTTACAATATATCGATAATATAATAATAATTTTATATAAGTTATTATTTCTTATTTCTTCACGTTATATTATATAATATATTATAATAAATTAATACATAAATTAATAATTTTTTTTATTATATTATTAACATCGTGAACGAAAATTATTTTAATATCAAATAATATTTTTATTAAGATAATAATTTTTTAAAAAACAAATATACAAATTGTTTAATGTAGATTTTGAATATAATGATCTGATTACAACCATTTTACTAAATGGCTAGCTAATATCGTTCCTTTAAAAAAAGTCGCACATATAATGCAATTGCAAATATTAATTAAATGATCGATCCCCCCGACAACGAA
>CAJVPV010002678.1:0-12595 GCA_910591835.1 Acaulospora morrowiae
GCCCCAATTAAACCCCAATTGGGCGAGGATGACATATGTTGAATCTATCTAATTTTTTTGGTCCCTCTTACAATATGAATTATTAATTTATTAATAAATTTTTATGTTTATTTCAATAATTATATTATTGTTATACAAGTATTGATTGTTTAATATTAATAGTATTAATCCACTCATATAATATATATTTGATATTATTACAGTAATTGATATTGCAATAAGTTATAAAAACATTATTTTTTATTATATTATATACAGTATATACAGTATATGATATATTTGTAAAAGAAACATCATCTTTTATATGTATTAGCATTGAGTTAAATACTAGATTACCTATATAGTCTATATCTAACTAATATTAAAATAAATTTAAAACAATATTAATATGTTTAAAATAGTTAAATGGCAGCTATATTATCTATTTAAAGAAAAAATGGAAAAATATGAAAGTAAAATATAAAGTAAAAATAATTGAAATTTAAACCATAAACAAATGAACAATAAATCGTGTAAAACAAAAATATAAGCATTCTATTTTAATGAAATTTAATATAGAAAAATAGAATGTATTAATTGTGAAAAATTATATAAATTTTTTAATTTCAAATTGTTAAAAAAAAAAAAAAACCGACAATACTGGTAATTTTAATTGGTTATAGATAAAGATAATATAAATAGTATGACGATACATAATAGCACACTACGAAGATTTGAACACGTTCGCGGGACATTAATTCGAACAGCAAAGTATTATTTTACAAAAACAGAAGATCGATGTACCGATCTCTATCGCGAAACCTAATTCACGCAATGGCACATACACCCCGATAAACAACAATGAACCCAATAAGAGCCAAATAGATGGAAATGTCTGATTAGCCATGCTTAAATAACATCTTTTGTTATTTTACAAGGTTTATACTACGGTATTCGATAATTTTGAAAGTTCTGAGATTTATCATATGCTACAGTATTTGTTTATAACGATACTTTGTGAACGAATAACGAAATTCGTTTTAACCATACATAAAAAGATTAGACACAACTATACCAAATAAGAAGAATAATGATACATATCAAAATAGCATAGCTTGTTGGTACAAATAGCCGTGCATACATTTTGATAACAAAAAAAATGATGTGTTAACACGTTCTCAGAGTAGAGATCGTTAAAAGTTCAAAGGCAATCATACTAAAATTTAAAGCATATACTGTAAACATTAAGACGAGAAACTATAATTTAACAAAAATTTTATATCTTTGAAGTTTGGGGAGCATTATTTGTTGGTTTAAATATAAAGGTATGAAAATATACAGCATTTAAAAAGTTTTAAAACGGTAATTCGTTCTCAAATTCAAGCTCTCTATTTAGGCATTTAATCTCACCATTATCAATGTACAGAACCTAACTTTAATATTTAATTTGTTCATCCCACGGTGGATGTATACCATCTAATTATTAACAATGAACTTACTATGGTCAACAATAATGTTTTCCATTTAAGGAAAATACTTAATTTTTTGCAAGAAATTCAAATTCTTATAACATCGCATCATCAACCTCCCTTCACAGTTATTTCTTTTTGAGAAAAATTTTATCATGGGAGAAATACGTTATGAACTTGTCAATTCTTTATATAGCAGAGGATTCGTTCTTATGGAGCCATGTATTCTCCAATCAACCGAAAGGATATGGGAATTTATGAACAAAATAATTGATGAGAATGAAACGCTCACTCAAGTAGAGAAAACGTACATGGTGGAACGCCTGCAAAGAGATATTGATGGTTATTGCGTTTTGGCACAGGCAGGAAAGAAAAGAAAATGCGAGCATTGTGGAAATTGGGCACACGCAGTTCAATACTGTGAGAACTGTATTCGAAATTATTTAGCCAAAGAATTTTCTAATTGGACTTCAGGAAACGAAAAGATCGATATGATAATCCAGGATTGTCAAAATCTACTAACTATACCGAGTAGAATAGTTGAATGGATACCGTTTGACAGATTCAAAAATATCGAGTACAAGACAAGAGGAGGCTATGCATCTATTTTCGAGGCCAACTGGGAAGACGGTCGTTATGATAAATGGGATTCCGAGAATCAAAAACTTGAGAGACGTGGCTCAATGAATGTGATTCTTAAGCAATTAGATAATTCCGAAAATCCAAAGTCAAAGTGGTTCGAGGAGGTAATAATGCATTTTATTCACGTGTGTATAATCGTAATTGGAAATAAATTATATTTTTATCTCATGATCGTCATTACATACGTACTGTATGTAGACAAAAGCACACCTCGAATGCGTAACCAAGACAAATCTCAATGTAGTCAAATGTTATGGTTTGACCAGAGATCCAACAACTAATAATTACATGCTCGTGTTAAGTCACATGAGCTGTAACTTACGAGAATTTCTGACGCAGAATATTTCAAATCTCACCTGGCCACAAAAAGTCAAAATCCTTTATGAGATAACTTATTCTCTTAATAACGTTCATCGCTTAGATATAATTCATAGGGATTTGCATTCGGGAAATATATTATACAATTCTATTAACCTCATCTGGTACATCGCTGATCTAGGATTCTGTGGTCCGATTGATAGAGGTTTCTCTGGCATTTACGGAAATCTTCCATACGTTGCACCGGAAGTGTTATGCGGCAAATCGTATACAAAAAATTCGGATGTTTATAGTCTGGGAATGCTGATGTGGGAAATATCAACCGGAAAGCCACCATTTTACGATCGAAAGCATGACGTAGCCCTTGCTACTGATGTCGTGCAAGGGAAACGACCAATTATTATAAAGGAAACACCCAAATGGTATGCAGACTTGATGAAGAGATGCTGGGATACCGTTCCAGAAAATCGACCAAGTTTAGCTGAAATTTTTTCAGAAGTCGATTCGAGTTTGCGATCAATGTATCAAAATAAGCTGGTGGAAGTTGAGTTCATGACTACCACCGATGAAGAATCAATCTCAGATGATGTTAAAATAATTGATGGTTCAATGAATGATTACACCAGTAAACTACATCCATTTCAAGTCCTCGATGAACTCAGAAATGCAAGTGAAGGTAAAGTCAATCAATTAATATTTAATCTGAGGTTATACATTTCTAAGTAAAATTTTTACCCAATTAATTTGCAGGAGAACACGAAGGTACTGTATACAAATTTATTCGATTCATTTCACTTATGCTTAACATTATTTACTAATTTTATTCAAATAAAAGATTATCATAGTTTACAGCTTGATCTTGTTTTGCCGCAAGGTAATCTTTACTATCCTTTCATTGGATTAAGATTCGATCAAAATAGTAATAATATCATTTCTCATGATTTCTATAACTGGCACTTACATTACTAATACAAATAACATGAAAAAAAAGGTAAGTTGGAATAATTAAATGTATTTTTAAAATCATATTGACCTTCACTAAATGATGCCTATACAAATCAAAAGGTAAAGTATATTTAAACGTCTGTATTCTGTATGCGTTAGCTGGAAAATGGTATTTACGTGGCAAAGGTTATTCTCTACAAAGACTTAAATTTGAAGGACTATACTGGACAGTCAGAAGTAGTTGATGAACAAACAGCATATGAAAATGGTAACTGATCTTATCTTAAAACTCGTAGCTGGACAAACTTTACTAAAGCCTTTTTACAATAAAAGAAAAAAACTTCAAAGAAGTAACGTTAGACGTCTCCGACACATATTGTAAGTTTCTTCATTTATTGGTTCATTGTCAACATCAGTAACAAAGCGATGATTAAACGACTTAAATAAATTACTTTCCATTTTCTTTTAGCGCCCAAGGAATCAAATCCAGAAAACAATTATAATTCAATAGCCTTGAGGATTCTTGAAGAAAACGGTGCGTGTTGTAAAGTAGTGCTTATAACTTTTTTTTTTTTTGATTATTCAATTGAACATCAATATCTACAGAGAACCCGAATTGTCGTGATGTGAATCTACCAAACAGAAAGCAAGGACTCAAGAAATCCAAATATTTTGTTCTTACATTTTTATTGTTATTATTATATGCATTTGTAATTTATTTTTTGTTGATAGATATTTACTGGGCAGATAACAAAAGGGAAATTTGAATTATGTGAAATTCTGTAATTTAGGCCAAATTTAATTATCGAGTGCAACAATAATATCATGTGATTTTCAAATACTGTATATTATGTTATAAAAGTTATTGGTATATCGAAATGTTCGTGTTCAATTTTTTATTGTTACTGTAGCCACTGAATAATGTCACACTAGTTTATATTTGTATTGCGCAATTCTTATATTATTCTATTATAAAGTTGTTTTTGAGGGGATTTCTTGCTCACAAACTTCTATCACATGATTATAAGTCAATACATTAATAATACAGTATACTTTTGCATATTACAGTACCATTTTTGCCAATTTATTTATTTAGTGATAAAATACAGTATGCAATTATATTTCCAAAACAATTTAATGATAAAAATCCAATTCGCATTTTCAAAATATAAATATATTCATTAAATAAAAATATATACTGTATATAAAAATTGTTAAATATTTTGATGGAAGATTTCAAGTTTTATAACTTTATACAATAAATTTTAACATATTAAACAATACGCTGTATTTAAATAAACGGGTAATGATTTTTGAAAAGAAATCAATAATTTTCGATCGTAAAATAATAATTTCAAAATTAAATATTTTTCATTTATAATCCATGTAATATACAGTAAATTAAAATATGAAATTGAAGTTACAAAAATGAAAAATAACCAAATTCATAATCATAAACAATTATCATTTACACTTTAAAACTTCATATCATTACATTATACGTACAGTATTTACAGAAATATTAAAAAATTAATACGTTTTTTTATTCTAATAAATAATTTTAATTATTTGTATTAATTAATTATTTTTTTTGAAATATTATAATTATTATTGTAACTTATATCTTAAAGTAAAGATATAACTTTTTTATTTCTTTTATAAGTAATAACAATAACAACAATAATATAATAATAATACTAAAAAAAAAACTCTTTTCTATACACTTTTTTTTGTTTTTCAATATCTAAAAATCCTTCACACTTTCTTTTTTATACTACAAGAGCCTCAAAGAATTAAAAAAGTATACTGGTATATTGAAATAAAATCTTTGATCAAAGGAAAACAAGTTTGAAAGCTTTATCTTTTCTTTGGATTACATGAAAAAAGGCCTATAACAATTACTTCTTTACAAATCTTTTTTGAGATTATTTATATATATATATTTTTAATATACAAACCTTTTCAAATAATTATATTTTTTGCTTGAAGAATTTTATTTTAATTCAAAAATCAAACTTTACATCAAAACTGTCTATATTGTTAACTTGGGAGATTAACAATATATTCAATACTTATTTTTTACTATTGCTTAATACATTTTTCTGCACCACCAAAAACCAAAAATCTTCACTCAAAAAATTTTCTTATCAAAAAACTATAATCAGTTTACTTCTGTTAACTGATTTGTCTTGATTCAATTGGTAAAAACTAAGGTAGAAAAAATTTTGTCCATTATTTTATGACAGTTTGATAAGTAACTATATCTATAAAATTGGTCTGTGATTGATAATTTGATTGGTTACTTATAAAAATCCTAACAATTCTCTTCAATTCTGTATTTGATTTTCAAGTTTATATTAAATTTAATAGGTAAGGTATACTCTACCATCATTTTTAATAGTGTTCTGAACCTTATATGATTCCTTGCGATTCTGTTCAATTCCAATTTTCAAAACCATACTTACTTATAAGGTCTCAATACATTTGAAGATATGATAAATGTCTTTAATATGAAATTCATATCTTGAATAAAGGACATTTGGATACTGGCTGGAATAAAATTAATAAAGTATATAACAAGTAAAAAGAATACTGGAAAATAGTTTGATTTTGAATATAACCAAAGTACTGAATTTATTATTACAAAGTTTTAAGATATTTTTATTTAATTAATTAATAACTTTAAGTTATATGAAGTATATACTTGTTCAAAAGTTTAAGTAACAAAAAAGCTTTTACAGATAATATAATCTTTAATAATACTAAAGATTTTCTTACATTATCTAATGCAACTGTTCAAACAAGTACTATTAATTAGAAGATTTTCAAGAAAATATAGTAAAGGGTTGTTCTATTGAATAGATTTAGTTAATACTGATTTAAATTTGAGTTTGATATATACAATTCCTATAAACTTTTGTTGTATACACTGATTTATTCTCTGAATTAATAGAAAAAAGTTAATTTTAACTATTTTCTTAGATACTCAAATATTGATTAAAAAATTTTTTTGTTGTTTTTAATTTTAATAATGAAATGATAAGAAATCTATTGAATAATATTCAGAATTGTCAGTAAAATATTGCCTGGTAGAAGGCAGAAATTAATTGATTTTAGTTTGATATTATTTATAAATAGATTGATTTTATAAAATTAAATATAATAGTATTGTTACAAATCAACATTTTGTAATAGCATTTGAGAAAAAAAGTTAAGAAAGATATTGATTTTTTGAAGAATGTATTTACTATACATGTTTTCTTATTACCATAAAAGGAAATTTGATCAAAAATATGATTCTGAATTAAATACGATTTCCAATTATTTACTAATTGTTACTTGATAATATGAATATAATATGGTTTTTAAAAAATGTTTGAATTAAATATGAACACATGTATAGTATTTATCATCTTGTAATAAGTTGACAACTTTATCAATTATATTAAGTAAATAATATTTGAATTTGTTGAAAGAATTGAAGAAAATCTATAGTGTTAAAACAAATGCTAATAAATAGTATCCAGCAGAAGCTATAAAAAGATATACAAATTGGATAACCTAGGTATCTAAAGAAATTGTTATCAAAATTGACAATAAAATATTTTTCTTTAAATAATAATTTTTTATTTATAAAAATATATTTTTACAAGTTTTGACTATTGTATTAATACTGTGAAAATTTAAAATGTCATTTTAAAGTTTGATATTGAATAATGGGTTCTGAACAGGTTTCTGGTATTTGTAAATATTTTAAACCAATTGAACTTTAAACTCAAGCAAATTATTTTTGTATACATAACAAGTTGTGATCAGAAAAGTTTAATAATATTGTTATATTTTAAAAGTTTATTAATGAATCTTATATTGAGAGCATTTGTTATATTAATGACTGTTTTTTGAGTTGAAGTTACATATTAATAAATAAAAAGTCAATTAGTTGAATTTCTTTAAATTATATATGGGCAGAACCAAATAGCTTTTTTATTTTGGATATATCAAATGTCTTGTGCTATGTATTTTCTAATAGAAGAAATAGAAAGTTTGAAGATGAGGTTTTCTATTAATACGATTCTTTATTTTTTTTTAATATTATTAGATTGAGACCATTGTAACTGGCTAAAATTATATTAGAGCATTTAGATAAGATCTTATAGGCTAATTTTATAAATTTGTTAATTTTTATTTAAAGTAGATTGAAAATTATTTTGTTTTTTTTTTTTATCGCGAACGAGCATTAAATGTGAGACTTTATTTAAATAAAAATATTTATTGTCATTACATTAACAATCTTTATATAGTAAATTAATTGTAGCCTATCACAACAAAACTATTGAAACCAGGTACCACTATAGGAGTGGACTCGCAACAATAGTGCTGAATGGCTAATGCCTATTCAGAACAATTATATTACTGCTGGGATGAAAATTGATTTGTCGGTATAGTTGTGTGATGAAATTAATAAATTTAAAATTGTATTGAATGTTGAGTTGTTGTTTGCACCTGTGTTTGGTAATTTAGTGGTAGAAGTTTTTTTTCATTTTATTCTGGATGCTGGTGATGTGGTTGCTGAGGCTGAGCATGCCTTTCAAGCCTTGTATAAGATTTTGAGAGTATAGTTAGAAATATTTTCTTTTTTCTGGAAGAGATTAAATGGGTGGTTGAATTTGCCAATCGCTAGATTTAATAAGCTATTGTCTGTTAGCTTGAATATATCAACGAAATCGATAATTTTGACATTTTTAGGATTGAGTTCTAGAATTAATTTTTCAAGTTTGGTTTTCTTTTTATTGATTAGAGTCTTGTTATGAATGCAAGAGAAAATGTGTGATAGGTTTTTGGGGTATGCATTGCATCTTGGGCACAGGTTGTCAGGGTAAAGACTAGGGTAGCGTTTGTGGAGTTTAGTTCTAGTTAGTAGTTGATTTGCGAGAAGCTTTGTTCTAAATATTAATAATGCCCTGTATTTTATTTGATCAAGTGATTTGAGTTTGTTGTTTGCTCTAATAATTGTTACCAATTCCTCAAAAGTTAAGGGTTTGTAAGTTGCAGATTGGCTAAGAAATATATCAAATAGGTTGCTGTAGTAGTTTATAAATTTAATCCAGTGGATGGCGCTTGTAGAGTGAGTATTATTGATTAGAAGTAAAGATGTAAATGTAAGTGGAAAGCATTGGAGGATTGGTAAGTTAATAGTAGGAAGAGTTACAGGTGGTGGCTGGAGGTCTTTTAGTTTGTACCAAGAAATGTTAATATTTTTTGTTGCTATAAGTGTGTTGCATTCGGTGATGAATCTGCTGTAGTGAATTTTTACTAGCCTATTTGAGTATTCAGGAGTCTTCAGATCAGGGATTTTGTTGAGATAGATTTTGAGTGTTGAGCGAGTTGAAAGGTCTGAAATAATTTAGAAAAGTATTGACCAGAAGATACTTCAGAAGTTAAAGTGCAGGGTATAAGTTAGGGTGTGGGCTGGTTTGGAAACTGACAGGGTGTTTTTGACTTTATTATGATGAAGAAATGTATTAATAGATTGGTTGGATGGAGGGGGTGGTGAAATGATTATTTGTGGGATCATTTGTGGTATACTCGCAAAAGAGTCCAAAAGCTCCTAGATATTGTTGAGAAGATAATTTGAGTTTATGCGTGTGGTATGCCAGATTGACTTGAGATTGCCGATGTTTATTTCTTTAGTATATGATTGTAGTGGGCATGAGCAACAGATTATTTTTTTGTTGTCTAACTGATAGTGCTGGCCCTTAATAGTTGTTGACAGGATAGTGTTTGTATGAACTTTAATAAGGTTAATGGAGTTGTTAAGTAGAAAGGCCCAGAACTTGATATTGAAACTTTTAGAAAGAAAGGTTAAATCGTTCTCAATTATTGAAGATGTAGATAGAATGGAGAAGAACCAAGTGGGGACTGGGCCAAAACTAATGTAGCCTTTGTGTGTATGCATTTCTTCCCATGAGAGCTTTGTGTTTCACTTATAGGTATATGTATTGTGAATGGTTTTGATATTAGTATAGAATAAAGAGAGAGCGACAGGTTTTTTGAGTCTAATGGTTAATTCTATAGAATGTTCATGGTTGTTTAGATTGAAAGGGCACAGAAATGGACAAATTCTAATGTTATATCTTCTTGCTAGAATGGCTACTGAGGTGATCCATGACTCTTCAAAATAGTAAGGGAAGCAGATTGGGCAGCACCAGATTGCTTGTGCGGCTTGTATTGATGTGATCTCTTTTTTGATAAATGGAATAATTTTGTAGTTGGTAAGTTTGATGATAAGGATTTTGATGGCAGTTAGATCATGGTGGTTTTGGAGATTGACTGTGTTAAGACCGGCATGAGAGTATAGGATTTTGTTGGAAATTGTATGCTCGATCCCTAATTTTGCTTTAATAGGTCTGTTCATTTGTCTTTGAAGAATAGTTATCTCCCTTTCTGACGGAACTGAGGCATTGATTGCATAGTCTAGTTGTGCTGGTATAATTCAATAAGAAGCTTGCTTAGTTATTATACCATTCCAACCTTTTTGTGATGCAATGGCATTGGTGAATTTTTGTATTTTTTCTGAGAGCTTGCGTGTTGTGACAATGGATGACGATTTTCCTGATAAGTAGACTCTTAAGTATCAGATGCTTTCTTTGTATGGTCTGGGGTAGATCTTTGCTCTTTCGATAGTGAGGAACTAGTTTCTTTTTAGATTTCTTGTTCTAAGATTAGTGATTAGTTCTGTTTTCTTTTGGTTGCATGTGATGGAGTTTAAAAGCAAAAAAGAGCAAAAGATGTCTGTTGTTTCTTGTAGAACTTGCATGCTTGAGCTAATGAGGGCAACATTGTCCATATAGGCGAGAATTTTGGAGGTTGCTGAGTGTGAGGCTATTCTTGTGACCACGGGGTCATAGAAAATGGTTCATAGTAGAGGAGATAGTGTTTCACCTTGATCCAGACCTTTGCTGACTGTAAAAGGATTAGAAAGATTGTAATACGTAATTATTTTTAGATCCCTTTCATTTAGGAGATTGAGGAGAGAGTTGGTTTCTGTTGGGAGCTTAATTCATTCTAAAGCTTTTTTGAGGCTAGGAAGATTTACGGAGTCGAAGGCTTTGAAAATATCAAATGATGCAACCCAGATTTTTTTATTCAAATTGTTTGCTGTATTGATACTTGAGATGATGATTGCCATGGGCTCAGTGGTGCTCTGATTTTTTTTTTTGCGAGACACTTCTCAAATTGTGATCTTTATTAATTGTTGATTCAATTTTTACAGAGAAAAGACTTAATATAAAATTTATAACAATAGTGATACATTGAGATATGTTGCTATAAACATCAACCTGCCTATAAGTAAATATATTCTATAAAAACCTTAATTTAGCAAAATTTTAGAAGTAACTATTTACTGAGTTAGGGGTCAGTGCCTCCCTAATAATTTAATTTTTCATCCAGATCTGATGAAAATAAGTTTTCAATTAGTGAAATACAGTTGGAAAAAATGTTTGGGAAAGGTATATTGAAGTGTCGATTATAATTATTGTTGGTTTGTTTTGTTGTTGTTGAGTTAGTAGGTAGTTTGTTGGAAGTTACTGTAGTTGTTTTGATTGTTTTTTTTTGGTAAGAGATGATGCCGAGAATTTTTTCCTGATGGATCATATCCTCATTTCTGGGTTTCCATATGTTGTTATATAATAGTTCAAGAAGTTTATTAGAGATTTGTATATGTTTGAAGATTGAAATGGATTTTTGGTTTGGTGTTATTGTTGATGGAGAGGTGAGACCGATAGCTATTGATATTGTATTTTGGATGTTGTTAAAGTAATATAAATTGTGTTCAGGAAAGTTGTCGATTGTTTTTTTAATAATTTGGTGTATTGAAAGAATGATTGTCTTTAGGATATTATTGTTAATGGGGCAAGTCCAGATATGATTAATGGTTTCTTCTGTGGTATTGCAACGTGAACAAAGATTGTTTAAGTATAAATAAGGTTTGGTGATATGTAGATAGAATTTGGTGGGAAGACTTTGTGAAATAATTTTGAGATGGAAGTTGTAAATAGCAGATTCAGAAGTGTTTGTAGGAATTGGTATTGATTTAAAGAATTTTAGGATATAGAAAAAATTTTGAAAGCTGGGTTGAAATGTTGTTTGAATTCTTTTTGAATTTAATATGTTGAAAGTTCTGTAAAAGTGATTGATTTTTTTTGTGTACTTGTGAATGGGGGGAGTAATAATCCAGAATAGTTAGTTAAAGTATATTGGAATGGTTGTGAATTAAAAAGTAAGTTTATTTAAGTGGTTATGTTATTGTGTTGTGGTGGTGAGTTGCGAGGTGGTTTTTAGAAAGTGCAGTGGGCCACATCTTTTATTAATATTATATTAATAAATATTTATACATATATGTGTTATGATACATCATCGTTCTATATATTGCTAGCTATATATACTGAGCTGGTCAGATGCTATGTATAACTACTACCGGTTCCACCTAAACCGGAAAGATACGCAATTCCGTCTTAATTTTTCCTAGAACAATTTTTGTAAGAGTATTCTGGCTATATGGCCATTGAATACAGTATCCTGGACCCTGGTTTTCAGTCCTTCGGAGTGGTCCGCGAATTTCTTCTCCCACCAAGGCCTCCCAATAGTAAAGTCTGTGAAACCCTTACACAGCTACATGCTTGAGCTACTTGAAGAGATTGTCTATGCTTGAGATCTTCCCTTTTCAGGTCCATCAGCGGCACGCTACTGGTTTTGGATCTACTTTTCTTATTACCTTTTATGGATAATGCAGTGATGTCGATGATAGTTCTAGCCAACTTCAGATGATCAACTATATCACAATCTATATATAGACCAGTTATTATATTTAGAAGCATCGGTTATTTTACGATTAAGCCAATGGATAGAAATCCTTTTCTTTTCGAGAAATAACACCTTAAAATCCTCTTGAAGAAATTGAACCCTGATCTTGTGATATGATCTCTGGAGCACTAACCACTGCGCTATAGATCCAGAGGTCTATTGTGAACACTTTTTATTATACAATGAAAAATTTTTTTAATAAAAAAAATTAATTTTATTATAACAAAGTCAAAATTATATATTATAAAGCATATTATATTTAAATTTCAAATAATTATAATGATTTATTCAAAATCTATAATAAAAAACTTTAAAGACACAAATTATTATCAAACTGAAAATCAAGAAACTATAAGTATGTAATTAAATAATTATTT
>CAJVPV010002679.1:0-12595 GCA_910591835.1 Acaulospora morrowiae
AACAGCAATTACAACTCTACTCTATGCTACAAAAATTTAATAACTAACTTTAACAATCTCATCAATAACCCTAAGTAAGTATTTATAGCTGCTCGGCACTATCTTAGATGTGTAACAATTTTAATATTTATTTTCTTTATCACTAAGATAGTTCACATAGGCAAGCTAGCATTAGACTTATTAACTAGCTGTTATATAAGAGATGTTGTTGCTTTCTCCATGTATAAATTTCAAACAATTTTATGATTAATAAAGTGATAATGTTTATCTACAAATATATATATATATATATATAGACATTATTATATTTTTTCTGATAATATTTACTTTGTTAAAAATATCCCTTTTATAGTAATTTTAAATAAAAAAAATACTTTATACTTTTTGTCACTAGTAAGCTCCAGCTTAAGAACTTAAAAATCTTCAAGATAATTAGTGCAGTGAAATGGAATCTCTGATTAAAGTTTATTCAAGTTTGAAAGTCTTGCTTATTCTTTGATTATATAAGGAAAGACCTATTATAGTTCTCTTTTTTTTTATTCTCTTGCATATGTTTTTATTTTATTATATTATAAAAACCATCTATATTAATATTATTATACTTATTAAACAAAATACTTTTCAAAAAACATATTTAAACAAAATTGTTGGATCTAATATTTGTTTCAAGTCAATCCTCATATATAATATCATTGTGATAATATTTGCTGTTATTTCAAATTTCTCAAAATTTTTCATCCAAAAAACCAAAATTAGTTTACCTCCTTCAAATAATTATTACTCTTCAATTATTCAATTAAATTTTATTAAAACATTAAAACAAAAACTAAACCTATTTAAATCAATTTTTTAATATAACAATAATAATAACAATAACTTTAAACAATATTAACTACACTATAATTTCTTTGTTACCAAAGTACTTGCTAACAATTGATAAACTTAGTAGACTTTGGTTTTTCTTATAGTTGAACAAGTAATTCCTATAGAAATATATTTTTTATTATTACAAATCCTATTGTTTATTTGATTTAGTTTTAACTCTAGTTATTTTATTATAATATACTGTATATTTTTATTTATCATTTTTTTATTTATATTTACTTTTAAAATTCAAAAGATTTCATAAAATTTGTTAAGTAAATAGATATAGTTGCTATTCTTTTATCTAATATTTTAATATTACTTTTAAATTTTTTTTAATATTGATTGAATATTGTAAAGTAAGCAAGCTAACATTTTACTTGCTACATTTTGTATATAAGAGATATTGTTTCCTTTATAATATATATCTTGATATATACAAATTAAATAAAGAAATAATATTTATCTATTGAAAAAAAATCTCTTCAAAAAATATATATATAATATATGTTTTATTTATAGTTTTTGTTATATATAGATTAATTAATTCAAATTTTGAATTTATTATTATTTAAGAATTCTAATATAATTAAAATTTTAAAGTTAAACCAAAATAAATAAAAATTTTTTTTTTAAAAAAAAAAAGTTTATATATGGATAATTATTTTTGAAGGCAACAAAAATGCTAGATATGATTTTTTTGGACCCAGCTTTTAAACAATACATATATAATATAAATTTTAGGATCACACCAGAAAATTTCTGATCCACCTTCGAAAATAGTTACCCATATTTAAAAAAATATAAAAAGATTTAAAAAAAAATTTCAAAAATTTTACAATTGTTTTTTTTAAAGTTTTAAATTTTTGAAAAAAAGAAAAAAATATATTTTTTTAATAAAATGTGTTTCTCTTTAATTTATAAATAGATTTTTTTAATATTTATTTGTAAAAATATAAAAAATTTATTTTAAAGAGAAAAATTAATAAGTAAAAAAAAAAATAAAATTTTTAAATAATAATATTATTAAGAAAAGTATATAAATTTATTATAAAAAAATATAAAATTTTTTAAACTAGGTAAAAAAAAAACTCTTTCCCGTACACAAATTTTTTCTTAAAAATTTCCTTTTATAGTAATTTTTCTTCAAAATTAAAAAAACAAATATTTTTTCACCTTTCAATATCCAAAAGTCCTTTACACTTCCTTTTTCTTTATTACAAGAGTCTCAAGAAAATTAAAGAAGTATACTGGTGCATTGGGATGGAACCTCTGGCCAGAGAAAAGCACGTTTGGAGATCTTGTTTCTTCTTTGGATTACATAAGGAAAGGCCCGTGGCAATTACTTCTTTATAAATCTTTCTTGGGGTTCTTCCTATTTTCTTTTCTTAATAATACACAAATCTTTTTAAATAACTATACTTTCTGCTTGGAGGACTTCTTTTCATCTCAAAAAACCAAACTTTACATCAAAATTGTTTATATTGTTGACTTGGAGCACCAACAATATATTCAATATTTACTTCTCACTATTATTCAGCATATTTTGCTATACCATCAAAAATCCAAAAATCTTACTCAAAAAATTTTTCAACAAAAAACTGCATTCAGTTTACTCCTGTCAATTAATCAACATTCCAAACTCAACCAATCAAACACTATTAATTTCCTAAACAAATCTGTACAATCAAAACACCACACCCTGATCAATGTAAACAAAACCTTTTATGGCGATAACAATCAAAACAAAATCATACCACTAACAAACAAACCAATCACAAATTATATCAATACAACAACAATACTATCACTACGACCAACCATCTATCAAAAAAATATACCATCAATACTATTGTACACTTTGGACAGTAGCCTGGCCATTTCTGGAAGTACAACAGTACTTCAGTTAAATGGAACTACCAGTGTGGCGCGCTTCACCTGAAGCATCTATAGCTTCACAATTAGTGTTGCTGTACTTATTTTTTTGTTTGGTATTTTCTTTTTCTTTTATTTTTCAACTTCTTATAGTCTTACATATAAATCTAAGTAGGTATTCATAGCTGCTCGGCACTATTTAGGATGTATATCGGTTTTAATATTTATTTTCCATGTCACTTAGATAGTTTCTGTAGGCAAGCTAGCATTAGACTCACTGATCAATTGGTCATGTGAGAGATGTTGTCACTTTCACAATGTAAAATTATTTTAAAATTTTTACAATAATAAAAAAATAATATTTACCTACTTAAAAAAAAAAAAAAAACAAAGTTACAATAAAAGATCATTCTTTTTACCATAAAACTTAGATTACTATCTAACACTTTCACTTATCTCATGCCACATTTTTATATCTCTTCTAATATTATATGATTGACAATCACGACATAGTGACAGACTCACTATTATAAATCTCTAACAATATATATTTATTAATATATGTTATTTACATGTTTAAAATTTGAAAAAATTATTTATATTTATATTATATAAATAAAATTTTAAAAAGATTTGTTATATATTGTATATTAAAGTTTCACTTTAATATCAATTTGATATCAATTTGATATTTGAATTTATTATAAATTTTTTTTTTTTTTTTAAGTAGAAAAACTCTGTTGTTTTATTAAATTATAAAATCAAAAAATTATTACAAAAAGAAAGTAACAATATCTTTTATATAACCTATTGATTAGTGAGTTTAATATTAATTTGTCTATTTTTTATAACTATCTAGGTAATAAGAAAAACAAATATTAAAATCATTATGTATCTAAGATAGTACTGAGTAGTTAAGGTCTCTATTCAAAAATATTGGTAAAAGAAAAAAAACAATTTGATTTAATATATATTAATAATTAATAAATAACTTTTTATATCACAACTTCAGCTTATGTAGCTATAAGTTCAAAAGAGATTAAATATTAATATGTATTTCCTAATAAATGCTTCAAAACTGTAATCTTTAATTAGTATAAACTATCAAATTTAAGAGCCATATGGCCAAGTAAGACGTGACTTCAAAATCTTCTAGTAAATACTTTAAAAGATTTGATTAACTTAGACTATACATGTGTTTATATTTATTTCAAACATTTTTCAAAAACTGTATTATATTTATATTACTAAGTAACAATTAATAAGTAATTGAAAATCATATTTACTTTGGAATTATATTGTCAATCAAATTTCCTTTTATAGTAATAAGAAAACATATATAGCTTAGACTATCAAATTTAAGAGCAAAAATGTCAAGCAAAATATAACTTATACATATATAGTATTCTATTTAGAAGCTATAAAAATATTATATGTTAGTATTCTTATTATTAATCTCTTTAAAATTATAAATTAATTATTAATATGTGAGAAAATATTATTATTGTTATTTTTATTGTTTTGTTATTGTTATTATTATTATTGTTGTGACATTAATGATAAATAATGTAATTTTTATGAGATATAATTGGTAGAAAATGATTTGTCGATATTTTAAAAAAGTAAACTAATTTCAGTTTTTTATATCTATATATATAAGTAAAAAAAGAAGTCAAATCAAAGATCTTTCTCTATACAATTTTCATTATCAAGATATTAAGTTTTGATAAATCAGATCAAAAGTTTTATTCTTATATAGTTTGAGTCCTTTTAACCAAACTCTTAAAGTTGACTCATATATAGTAAAACTTGAAATGTGATAAATTTATTATATTGATTTTGGCAAAAATAACTTTTTATCTTAAAAAAAAGAAACTAGTTTTTTATCCAATAAGCTTAGAATTTGATCTTCTATATATTGTATAATATCTAAGACTATTCTATCTAAACCTTTTAGATTTTTAGTAAGAAGCAGACAATCAGAAATCTTTTTTAGAAAAGAGTTTTTATTTTTAATAGTAGTAAAGAAAGAAAAAAAATTTCTTTAAAGAAAAATAATTCAATAAAGCTCTTTCTTTCTTATTTTGTTAAAAATTTTTAAAAAAAAAGTTTTTCAAAAAATTGAAGAAAACAGGAAAGTTTTTTTTTTGAATTTATTATAAAATTATATATGTAGATTACAATTTATATATTAAATTTACTTTTTTTTGAAAGAGTAAATGGCTATTGCGCTTTTGTTTATTATTATAATTTTAGACTTACGATTACAAGATTTACAACATGAGAAGCACGATATATATCTCTCTTTGCTAGGAAGAGTTAAATGTAAGGCCTACCAAGGGCCATCTTCTAAGCTTCTTAGCACCACTCAAGAAATACAGTAAAATAATTTAAAACCTATATTATAGCTTTTAATGGCATTTAGCTATCTATAAATTAAATTAAATACCTAATTACATGAAGGCGCTGCAGCCACTTTATACAGATTTGCCTTCAAGTCATGAGTAGGACTGGCACGCTTGCTTCTCAAATGTGGCTTGGCACACCCATTTTTCAAGTGTAGCAGAATGTTTTATGGATGGAGTTTTGTTTTGGATTTCTTAAAGGTGCTAGTATCTAACCTTGTATAATAAAACCTATATTGTCAGAAGGATAAACGAGAAACTTCCATTGTCATCACCAGCTCATGTTACAGGGGTAACTAAAATCTTTGGTCTTCACGTATTATCCTACTAGGTTCTCCAATCACCAGTATGACACCTGCAGACTA
Source organism: Acaulospora morrowiae (assembly GCA_910591835.1). Taxonomy (NCBI): domain Eukaryota; kingdom Fungi; phylum Glomeromycota; class Glomeromycetes; order Diversisporales; family Acaulosporaceae; genus Acaulospora; species Acaulospora morrowiae. The sequence goes on from CAJVPV010002679.1 coordinate 5,510, forward strand.
ACCTAGCTCATTGTTAGCTGTATTGGCATTGGCTACCATATAGTTCTGGATACTGTGAAATGTAACTTCTTGGATACTTTTGGATAATAATGGTTATATATTAGTTTTTTAGATATATCTAGTCTAACTATCAACAAGTAAACAATACTGGATTAGGTAATGATGGCCATGTCGATCTTTTGGAGGGAGTAAACCATTCGTCCTTTTTTTGAGAAGTCATAGAGAAGAAAAATTTTCAGAGTTCACATTCTGTGAAAACCTTGTTGCTTCTTATATAGTTCCTAAAAAAAGTGAGTTCACTGGCCAAAGGAGTAATGAGATAGAAGACAAAATATTGAAAGAAAAGAGAGGCCTAGAGAGAAAAAATCTTCAGGGAGAAGAAAAAAACTTCACTTTGGCAGGAATGAAAAAAGAAAAAAGGTGAAGTGAGGTGGTCAAAAAAGAGTTTTGTAAAAAGGAGAAGAGAAATAGAAGAAGAGGAAAAGAAGAAAGTATAAGGGAAGGGAAAAGAAAAATGAAGAAAAAAGTAAACAATTCAAAAGTTTCCTAAAAATGAAATTTTCAAGTATAGAAGGGAAAATAGAAAAGAGTTTTTTTTTTATATATATTAAATTTACTATAAATTAGTATTATTAGAATATTATTTTAATATCAATTAAATACTTTTTAAAACTCTAATTAATATTTATTTGACTATTATATATAAGTTTATATTGAAAAGTTTTAAAGCTATTATATTAATTATTATAATATTTATAATTATATATAATTTTGAAAACTTTAAAATTGTATTTGTTATATTATTCATAATTAAAATATAAATTTATTTTTATTTTCTCTTATTATGATTATTCTTAAATATTTTAAAATAGTTTATTATTAAAATTTTTTTAAGAATTGATATGAATTTTGTTATATTAAACTTTATTGAACTAATTTATATGTATAAACTGTTTTGTTATTTGAATCAAATATATATTAATTTGCTTAAAATGTTTATTATGAATATATAACTATGTTTTTTATATAAAAAATTAAAACATATATATATATATTATATTTTTTGGAGGGTTTCCCCAGTAGGTAAACATCATTTCTTTATTTTGATTTGTATATAACAAGGTATACATTGTTGAAAGAAACAACATCTCTCTTATTTACAAGCTTAACTTAGCAAGTTTTCTGATGGGGTTATATTGTAAGCTTATTGTACAAGATTAGGTATCAATATTTTTAAGAAACACTAATCTCTATACTCTTTGGTTTCAACTTATCCAAAATTCAAAACACACTCTCTGAAGCTACTCTAACAATAAGATTATTTGTAACTTCTCAGTCTATAGTTTTAGTGATGGATTTAAATGGAAGGTTAATGCTAAATGCAGTTAGTAAAAGATTAATTTTGTGTTAGGATGATTTTGGTAATGAAAACAATTGTCACCCTTCAGCCTTTAGTTCTAGTAATAGATTCAAATGGAAAATCAATGCTAGATGCAAATGGTAAAAGACTGGTTTTACTTTGATATAGTTTAAGTTTAGTATAGTATAAAATCAATACTTACTCCACTTGTTATATATCAAGTCACATTTGAAAAGCAAGTATACCAATCCTAATTATAACTTGGAGGCAAACCTGTATATAGTGGTTGCAATGCCTTCATATAATTAGATAATTATTTTTCTTTAGGTAGCTAGATACCATTCGGGACATAATATAGGTTTTAAAATTCTTTTTTCTATATTCTTGAATAGTGCCAAGAAGTACAGAGGATGAATTGTATCTACGAAGCCTTGTATTTAACTCTTTCTAGCAAAAAAAAATGTATATTATATTATAAAGGTGTTATAAATCTTACTTTTGCAAGTTTAAAATTATAATAATAAAATAAAGTGTAATAGCCTTTTGCTCCTTCAAAAAAAAAAAAAAACTATTCAATATAAAATTATTTATTAAAAAATATCTTATCAAAATATCAACTGTAGTTATATATATTTATTCTTTTCTTATCATTATTTTTTAAATCAGTTTTACTTTTTTCAACTAAATGAACTCTTGGTTCTTTAACTATATTGATCAATTCTTTCTGATATTTTGCAATACTCTTGGATTTTTTCAATAAATAACTATACACTTTTGATTTTTTGTACCTTTTTCTTTATTATTTGATAAAAATTAATACAAGTAATATAATATAAATATTAATTAATTTTATATTATTTAATTAGCTATTTGCATATAAGTAATAATTGTTTATATCTAGTTTTTCTGTTTATGTTTTTCAATATCTTTCTCTTTGATAATGATATAAAACACCTAACCAATCATTAGCTACTTTTGTGATGAATTAAAATATAAAACTATTAATTTTAATAATTTAGATATTAACTTGCTTAATATTTTTTTATTTGTATCACTTGAATAAATTTCGTCTACTCTTGGTTAATGTTCTTTAGGAATAGTTTTTATCAGAACCTTCATTTCAGCTTTTGCTTTTTTTTATTTTTTATCTTTATAAACAGTTTTTGAATGTTTGACTGTTTCTATTACTTTGCACTTTTTGATACTTTTATTCTTTTATTGAACTGAATTATTTGACTTTTTAATATATTTAATATATTTTTGAAATATAAAATTATATATTCAGTTTTAACTTTAGGCATAGGTTTGGGTTTATATTCAAATTTGAATTGATTTTAAGGTTTGAATTGATTTTAAGATTTGGATTAATTTTGAGGTTTGGATTAGTTTTGAGATTCATATGTCACTTTTGTAGTTTCTACAACTATTATTGATTGTAATGTCAATTTATACAGTTTTAGTTATTCATTTTCCCTTTTTAAATATTTAATATACTTATTTTACTAATTTGATTTGTTAGAAAATATTTTATTTATATATTCTATTGTAATTAATTGTATCTCCAAATCAGTATTTGCTTTTTGTAATTTATTTACCTTTATATATAACTCTTTATTTTCTAAATAAATCAACAAATTAATAAAAGTAGATTTTATAATTCAAAAATAATTTAATTATATCTTTTTCTATTTTTTCTTGGGTTCGAGTTATAAACTTTGGTTCAAAAGTTAATACTTGTACAACTTCAGTTATTAAGCTTTCAGATAATATAAATGATACTTTTATCCTAAGTAATTTAATTGTTATTACAAAAATTGAATTTTTAATACTAGGTGTTGTTATATGCTCTTCTAATATAACAGATAAAAATAAATATTAAAATTGTAAAGAATATTCTGAAGGTTATAAAAATAACAAATGTTGTGACTTTTCTTAATAAATATTTTTATCTGATAGTTTTTTTTATTGTTTAGACATTTCAGCAAAAATTAATTTAATTAAATTAATAAAAATATTTATATATCATTATTTGTATTATTTTGTATTATTAAAATTTTTTATTTAGTATTTTTATATTAAAAATTTGTCATTTGATATTGTTATATTTAAATTCATCATGTTATATTTGTTATTTAGTATTATTAAATAAAAATTTGTTATATTATATTAATATTTGTATATTATATTAATATTTGTCAACATTTGACAATTCAGAGTTAAATGATAACTTTTGTCACTTTATATTTAATATTTGTTAATTAAAATGGCAAAGAAGTATTCAATCTCAGCTGTATTTAATAAAAGTTAAAAAAAAAACCTAAAAAAATAAAAGTTATTTGTAACTGTAATAAATGTAATGAATTACTTATTAACCTATGAACAGAGTTTTTGCATAGATATCAAAAAACAAAAACTAAAAACTCAACAGATCAAAAATTTACTATTTGACAAAGAACTAAAAATATTTTGCTAAATAAATTATGGCTTTAGACAATAATTAACAAAATTTAATATCAAATAATACTAATAATAAAAATAATGAATCTAAATCTAAAATCAATAATAAATTTAATAACAGTTCTGATAATATATTTGAAAATTATTCAACTCCTAATTATGAAGTTCCACTATATTCTAATGAATCTGTTAATAACTATTTTATATAAATTTTATTATGAATTATAAGATTTAATTTGCCAGATACTGCAACAAAAACATTTATAAAATTTATGAAGTTGGTATTAATTAAAATTGATAATAGCAAATATAAACTTTTTTGTAAATTATTATACATAATCAAAAAATTACTTGGATTATTGAATCAATTTGTTAATTTTGTAGCATGTCAAAAAAATATCACAAATTATATAAACAAGATCATATACTAAGTTCTAAAAAATAATCAGCTATCAATATTAATATGTATTTATGTCAAATTTCTGAATTCAACAATTCAAAAAAGAATTTGCAATATTTTATTATCTACACAATTCAAATTATTAAATGAAAGCATTAACTGGCCAAAGTTAATTTTTTTTTATACAACTATTCAATAGCAATTATTTCAGATGTATTAAAATTCAGATTTTGAATTTAATCTTTGATATTGAACAAATCGATCAAATACTAATAAATTATTATGCAATATTTATGATGACAATATTTGAAAAACTTTTAAAAATAGAAATTCTAGATTATTTTTTAGTAAAGAAACAGTCAATTTATATTTAGGATTAGTATTGAATATTGACTGGTTTCAACCATATAATAACAAAATATATAGTACTAGTGTTATATATATAGTCATTGTCAATTTGCCACATAATATATACTTTAAGTATAAAAATATATGATTATTGGCAGATTATCAGGTTTCAGTGAACCAAGCTTATACAAAATAAATCACTATCTTGTATCAATTGTTGATGAATTAATGTAACTATGGCAAGAAATAATGTTAGAATCAACTGTTGAAAATAAGGAAAAAAGAATAATTTGAGCAGCATTAATTTTAGTTTCATGTGATATTTCAGCAACATACAAAGTATGTGAACACATTTCAACACTAGTATCTTGTTACTGTTATAAAAAAAAAAGCCAATTATATAGATAATTAATATAACTTAGTGGCATGAAAAATATAAATGAATAGTTTATATCAAGAAATTTGACAACACATATATAAAATGCTACTGAATGGAGAAATTGCAATACAAATGCAACATGAAAGTGTTTTGTTAATAAGAATCTAACTAGATAGTTTGTGCTTCTTTGCTTATTCTATTTTGATCCTATTTAGTATTTGATTATTGATTCAATGTATTGTCTTTTTTTAGATATTGGTAAATAGCTTGTTAAATGAATATGAATTGAAAAAGGAATATTGATAAATAATACATTAGATAAAATACAAGCAACAATAGAAAAGTTTCAAGTACCATTTTACATTAATTGAATTTCAAGAAAAATAAACTGTAGAGAAGATTTTTCAAACTTTACTGCCAACCAATAAAGGAATTTTTTCATAATATATGTGACTATTGTTTTATAGAAATATTTTCTGGAAATTTATTATCAAATATTAATTAATTTTATCAAAATATATCAGATATTAGTATGTCAAATTGTAAGACAAGAAAAATTAAGTTAATTGAGCAAAAATATAATAAAGAAAAAATTATATCAAATCTTTATTTTTCTTTATATTTGTATAAATATGTACATGATTATGGACCATTTTATGCTTTTTGGTGTTTTTTATTTGAACAAATAAATGGTTTGTTGGATAGGTTTTTTTATAATTAATATTTGTAAAATAATATTCTAACAAATTTAATATTTAGGATTATTGCTTAATAGCTATCAAAATATTAAGTACAAACTAATGCAAAAATTAATAAATGATTGTTAAATTATAAATCTAATTACATCTTATTATAATAATATAGAACTCGAAATCTTAAATTATCAATTAAAGATTGGATAAATTTTCAGCAAATGAACTATACCAATTCTTAAACAACATATATAATATTCAAGAAACAGTTATCAATAGATCTATACAATTTTTTGGCAAACTATTGCATCCTAAAAAATTTAATTTAATTATATTTTTTGAAATCTTGGATTTATTGGTCGAATATTATGAAGCTTCTTATAAAATTATGAACTTTCAAAGACTATTTGTTAAAAATATTAATAATAATTTAATAATTGTTCAAAATAGAATTAATCAAAATGGAAAATGCTGAATTGAAAGTGAAATCTTTGATTCTGTTATGTTACTACAAAATATAAAAAGTTCATTTGTTTTAGCCTGATTTGTAAATTATAATAGAAGTGTTAATTTATACCTGGAACAAGTTCAATTTTTCCTTACTCATTTAATCAACTTATTGAATAATGTGGCAAAACACAATTTGGCTTTTATTCAATAGTTTAAACCTATTAATTTGACAAATATCAGATTTTATTTTGAATCTGAAAATAATACAAATATTGAATTATGGAATACTGAATTTTATTTGATTAGATATGAATATATAATTTCTATTTACAATATTTTAGCCAATTTATTTTATTTAAATATAAAATTTCAAATTGACAAGATTCTTGTAAATATTTAGCTATTATTTCTTTAAATTGCAAATACAATATATAAAATTTTATCAACACATATATAATTTAGCAAGGTAATATAATTTGAAAAATATATATATATTTGACAAGATAATATAATTCAGCAAAGTAATATAATTTAGTAATATATATTTGGCAAGATAATATAATTCATTAAAGTAATATAATTTGTTAAAGTAATATAATTCAGTAAAGTCAAAAAATACAGTATATATATATTTGACACAAAAAATAAATTATCTATTTTACTGTTGAAATATTAACTTTTTCAAAATAAGATTTAAAAAAGTATACTATTTATGTGTCAAATAAATTATATATTACTTTATAGCCAAAGATAAAAATTATATAAATTTGATTAATTAGTCAAATTATATATTTTTTTGATAAATAATTAATAAGTGGTATTATGCCAAATAAATCAATTTCGATTAGTAAAATAAAACAAGTTGAAAAATTTAATAATATATATAATATAGTGCAAAAGTTCTTGGACCAATATTTTTTATAATAATTCAATAAATATTTATTTAATTTAAATAAAACTTCAATAAAATAATTTTGTGATTTTAATAATAATAATAATA
>CAJVPV010002680.1:0-12594 GCA_910591835.1 Acaulospora morrowiae
CATATATAGAATAAAAGGGCTGTAAAATACAATAGTACAATTATACAATTTGATACCCATACAAAAGAGTAATGATAGTATAAGACAGCAATAGTAACCTTCAGAAATATTAAAATCGACTTGAGAGAAGTATGGGCAATCCCAATGGATGAAATAATGACAAGAATTATACCATATTAAGGCCTTGAAGAAACATTTATATAAAGAAACAAGTTTACTATAGGGCTCTATAGTATTGTTATAGAATAATTAAATTCTATAATATTATATTATTTTTATATATTTTTATATTATTATTTTATTCTCTTTGGAGGACCTCATACCAAACTTATGATATAACAAAAATAGAGACAACCTGAGGAAACACAATCTTATCTTCATTGAACAAGTGATCAATACTATAAGTTCACACTGTATCATATGGACACACCTCAAAATCTGATTGGGGACAAAATATATAGGGCAGAAGCCTCGCTGATATGGAGAAATTACCTACTGGTTTCAAGAGAAAGATGACTATTATCCAAAAACCACCATAAACACCTTCACCACATGCAATCTAGCCAACTAGAGCAGTATCCAACATCACAGATACATATCCACAATCATCGATCACAACATATATATAGAAAAAGTCAACAAACGAGCTAGAATATTCAACAATATATTCAAGACCCAACACTTTACACAGATTTCAGAAGACTCTCCCATCGAAAGATGCCATGTGTGAAAGGGAAATTGCATGGTTACATGAGTCTATGCAATGATGATCCTAAAAATGACAAATCTGAGAAAAATGAGATATCTGTAATATATTTCTTTTATTTGATTTTTTTGATTTATTTAAGATATTAGATATAGTTGAGAAATTAGATATATTCACGATAGTTGAGATATTTAAGATAGTTGAGATAGTTAATATATTAGAGATAATTTTTTGTAATTAGCATGTATATAAGGAGAGCGAAAATGTCTAAATAAAAATAATCTACTTGTTAATAATCTACTTGAAGGAATAATAATTGCTAAATAACTATTTTGTTCTAACTACTATGCGAATATGTTGACATTTGAAGGTGAAACTGCGACCATAAAGGACTTTGGAAGAGTTTCAGAGTAGTTTGGAAGTGTGAATACATCATTGCTACAACAGGAACTTAGGTATAGTTTGAGTAGACAAATGTGCATGCTAACGGACGAAATTGAGTTTATTTTTTAGTGAATGAGCAGGATACTCGGACCAAATTATTATGCCTCAGCCTTACAAAATTTAATTATTCGAGAGGACCTTGAAGGATCCTCACACATGGGTGTAAAATGGATATACAAGGGAAACCAAACAAATGCATCAGGAAAATTAATACCAAAGAAGCAATCGCCATCCCTGTCAAGTGAACACAAACTAGCTCAAAACTGTACAATTCCATAATAGGCAACCTTCCTCAAGTTCAAGTATCACCAAATTCCATTAGACAAATTCATAACTATAGCCACACATCACCAGAAATAACGAACATATCACAATTCATTATTAATGATACAGAGAATGAAGTAACAAGCACGGAAAATCTGAAAGAACTTAAACTACATCACAAAACCAAGGCAAAACTTCTAGAAATAAAAAGAACAATTCAGGATTGAAAAATAGTAGACATCTATACAGATGGCTCACTGGACAAATATGCTAACAGGCAAGTAAAAATGGGGATAGAAGGGATCATTATTGACTGAGAAACACAAATGCAAATCGGAGTTCAAAGGTAGATGTGAGGGATTTCTATCATCAACAAGAGCAGAACTCGTGACAATCCTAATAGCACTGGCGATTACAAACACAAACACAGAGGCAACAATACACACAAATAGCCAAAGCGCAATATACGCAATATAATCTAAACTTTCTCAAAAAAAGCATTTGACAAAAGCAACTAACCTTCTCACAACAACTCTCATCATAGATAAAATCTGATCCAGAAAAGCTATAACAAAGTTTAGGAAAATCAAGACCCATGCAGGAGACAGTAACAATAAAAGAGCAGATACACTAGCAAAAGAAGAAAGAGAGCTTGGATATGAATGGATAATTGAAATAGAAAGTTAGCAAATTAAAAGCTTAACATGCACATTGCAATAGAACAAAGAGGACCTAGACATTGGCACCAGTGGATTTATGAAACATTGGCAAAATAGCAAATGGATCAGTGCATGGGCCACACAAAAGAAACACAAAGCATGGTTAAGAACCGGTGATGAAAAAAAAATAGACTGGAAAAGAACATGGGCTAGCTTGTCACCATCAAAGATCACCAGCTTTGAGACTAAACAATAAGATCACAACATTAGAGCATTCAGATACAAACTCATCAATGAGGAACTTCCAACAAAAGACAAACTACTGTATATAAAAGAAAATCAGATCTTTACAAAGATGAAAAATGCCTCTGATGTGATCAACAGGAAACCGCAGAATACATATACAGAGAGTACTATACAAATCAAGTCAGATCAAAACTCCTGGTAATCCTAAAAGAGGAAATCTCTAGCAGAATAGTTGTCAAAAGAAACAAACTCAATTGATAAAACCAGCTAGAAGAAACAATAACTGATTCAGAAAGAAATCTCAGATACATTATTAAAGATTTTTAGCAAAGATCTGTCTTTGCTGATAGAATGAGCAAATGGTACAAAAACAAAAGACATATTGAAAAAAGTAATAAGCAAGATAACAGAAGTACTGCAAAAGCTATGGATAAAGAGATGTGAACATTTTCAACAATGGGAAAAAAGTAAAAACATTAGTAGAACAGATAAAAGAAATAAAAATAGGTGACATTTGCACAAAAACTAATCCACTATACAATCCAATTAACAAGGAGTGGCAGATAGACAGGTGGAAATATTCAACATATAGTGTAAGCTGGTAAGAAACTGGTTGGACCAGGAAAATAATATCATTGATTTTAATTTATTTTATTTATATAATAATAACACTAACGAAGTCTTAGCACGTTAACCTTGACATATACCAATAAGGACAAGTCAATAACAACAAGCTGATATGGAAGAAATCCAATATAACCTAATATGCATCTAGAATAGTTTATAGACAGCAACTCTTGTAAAAGAAATACACATATGAACTAAATAAAGCATGTTAGGCAAGGCCTAGCTAGTTAAGTTAAAAAAAATATTATTATTTTATCTTCTTTTAACGTTATTTTATTATTATTTTATAAAAATATTATTGAAAATATTATTTATAGGAAGGAATAATGTAATAATTCAAGAAAGTTGGACATCAGAGATCACGTGACTACGTGATTAACTCATGAAATTGTGAAAATCCTTTGAATTTCTATAAATTTTATATAGCAAACAATCTATGAAACGAAATATCTCTTTATTTTACTAATTATATAATCAAAGACACTCTATAAAACTATAGGTAAAATTACGTAGAGAACATAGTTACTTATAGTCACTAAAACTATTTACATAATAGAATCCTTAGTAATTTAGGGATTATCATTCTGAAACAAAAAACGGATTTGTAAAGGAATATCTTTGATATACAAGCAAAGGATAATCATACAACTTCAAACTGTATAAAAGGATGACCATTTCGCCCTTCTGGTCAAGCAAACATTACTTCAACTTTCTTTATCTTTATAATTATGTTATTTGACCTTTATTTTCTTCCTAATTCCTTTAATAAAATTATCTTTAAATCTTAATATTAATTTAATAATTCTATATTAATAAATTCTCTTATTTTTATAAATTAATTGGAATAAATAAAAAAAAAACTCTTTCCCACATACAACAGATTTCTTAAAAATTTCTTTTTTTGGAAATTCACAGAATGAAAGTTAAGAAAAGATGTTAAACCACAACAGAAGCTTTAAAGCTTCCAGTATTACTCCCTCCATATCTGAACACACTCTAAGATATGAAAGGAGAGCAGGCAAAGACCTAGGCACCCCTAGAACACAACTATACGCAAAGAAGCCCATTACTGTAGCAACAAAGAAACCCACACCACAACCGACAAACACAATCACCAAAAGCAACCAACAAATCACAAATGAAACCTTCATCGCCACACAACCAGAACCATCACAAGATGACCAAAAATAGCAGCAATCAAGCAAGGAACACCATACACAATAGAGCCAGGACTCCTCAACACCATTCTCCTTATAGAACAACCTCATGGAAACACACCTTGCAACAACCAATGAAACAGGTAAACAACGCGAGAACCAAGAGACCAGCATAGCTAACAACAATCTCGTGACAATCAGAATTGATGACATAGACAAGAAAATAGATACTAAAGAAAGAGAAACCCCAAACTCAACTGGTTCACAGTTTTAAAAGGAAAAAGCAAAGAAATCGCTAATCTCCAAGGCAGACCAAGACCAAGATCCTTATTCGACAAAACAATAAGATATGGCTGGAAACGCTACAAGGTTGGCATTCCAGCATATCTAGTCAAAGGAAGAACTATACACCAAAAATTAGAACACATTATCCTCACCCTTAATTTGCCTGAAGGATTACTTACTGTATGCAGTGAAGGAAAAAAAAAGAACACGAATATCATTGCTATTTTTGCAGACCAACATGCAGCAGATCATGCTACAACCATAGAACTCCCTGATATGGGTAACAACAAACTCTTACACATGGAAACTGGATGCCAAGACATTAATAAGAAAAATTCCATCATAGTCTGGAACATCCCCCTGAACACAAAACTAATTGAAATAAAACAGGCCTTTTTCAAATATGGCCAAATCCAAGGAATTACTATGAAAACGCAAAATTTCTGGCAATGTGTCACAATCACGTTTGAAGACCCAGAACACAAGAAAAAGCTTGTCAAGACCAGAAGCATCCTTATTAAAGGAGACTCAGTAAGAATCAATAATGCAGAATAGACACTTGAACAAATGAAACAGAGACAGGAAATCGCAGCAAAATTAACAAACCTTCTTCCAATACAATAGTATGGAACATTAAAAATATTCTTACACAATGCAAAGGCTACACATGCTATATCCCCAGATCTGCAAACAGGGGATACAAATCCAAGAGATTTGCAATCATAAGCTTTGAGACACAAAATGACTTACTAACAGCAGTCTAAACATAATACACCTTAGAAGAAACCACTCTCTCCTTTACCCCAATCTCAACAAAGCTTTGTGCAATATGCGATGTAACCTTCCATCTAGCCAAAGACTGCCCCCCAAAGAAAGATGCCTTCAATGGGAAACCTACAACAAAAATCAAGCAACCAGATTTGGAAACCTATATGACAAATTCAGATAAAAAAAAACATCAACAATTTGCAACATCTATAAACCTAGATCACCAAGAACACTAAGAGCAGGAACATACACAGGTACAATTTCTCAAACAACAGAACAGAAAAGAAAAAACCCACAACCCTCAATGACATTATAAACATCTTTAAAGGAATTCAATAGCAATTGAATAATATCAAACACCAAGTCATAGACCTGGATGAACATATCACCAACCTAGAATATTACAATGAAGAATTTTATGAATCTATGGAAAGTGAACAGACATAAAACTCACAGGAACCATCATTTACATCCCAGCTCAACAACACACAAACAACGTCTGAAGATAGCTTTGAAGACCTCAGAAATATCCAGACACAACTCTTCTCCTCTATCGATGGAATGCAAAACAAAATAAATCAAATCTTCTCAACAATGGACAACTTGATGCAATTCTCAATGAATATCAATATCAACAAACAATAAAAATATGTAATGTATATAGTAATTACAACAACAATAATGAAAATTCAAATACAAATACAACAAATAATCAACAAACCAATGAAATCACCAATCCTCCCTTAAAAATACAATAACTCGAAACAATATTAACATGGTCAGATTCAAAATCCAACCATAGCAACGAAGAAATATCCACACAATAGCACATAATAACAAACATAACCAATAACAACAACTCTGATATATACTTAAAACCAAACTCAAATATGACATCCAATACAAACAGACCAATCTTACTAGCACCCAACAACATCACACAATCATCAAACACACAACCCAATACAGTAACAAAAAATATAACCTCATTACAAAAACAACAACTTGTCCATATTCCAAATTATACAACATCAGAATGCAACTGGAAACTTCTTACAATCAATACCAGAGGCCTTATATCAAGTTCAGGAAAGCTACAACTCTGAACAGAATGGATTAACAAGTCCAAACCAAACATCCTTGCTCTTATAGAAACAAATATAAGTAACAAGGAAGGCAATTTCATTTACTTTGACAACTATCAGACCACCTGAAGCAATAAAAGTAATCAAATCAAGGAATTTGGAGTCACTCTACTAATAGAAAAAAGCCTAGCAAAACATATCTACAAAAAACAGACATGGAAGGATAGAATTGTCATGATCGATCTCCTTTTCAAATTCAAATGAAAACTCAGAATAATCATCATCTACCTCCCATCACAAGCCCATGCTGCTTATCAGGAATGTATCCAAGAAATAACAAAGTTTACTAACAAAGCAAAAACATCAAACAGCCACACAATAATACTAGGAGATTTCAACTCAGTCCCCAACCCCAGCACAGACATGCCCAGATCAAAATTCCCAAAAATCAAACAATATACATCAATAGAAAAACTTATCCAATAGCTATCAACCAACCAGTTTATTGACACTTTTTGAGAAATCAACTCTTAGAATATGCAATACACATGGAGCAACCAAGAAGAAATAGTTAACAGAATAAATCAAATATGGATCTTCTCATTACTACTCTGGCTTCTCTCAGAAGCATATATACAAATAGTTGATAAAGAAACACTGGAAACTGATTATGATTCCACTAGCTGTATAATACAACATTGGGACATCAAATTCTCAATAACTAACAGAATCAGGTCACAATCCAATAACAGATACAAATGGCAAGACACACCTTAAGAAAAATGGAAAGACTTTAGCTATTTTATCCAATGTAGACTTCAACAATCATGGGCCGAGTTAAAGACATCACCTGACAAAGTAAACAAAAAATGGAACTTACTCAGAGATGTGATACTATAGGGTGCTGCCCTCCACATTAAAAGATACAAAGAAAAACAAGATCACCAAAACCACTGAGCCCCTCGACAGACATCCTGTACAAACTCTCAAAACTTTATTTACTGGAAAACAGCTCCTAGACAACAACGCATCACAAGTCCACACCCTTAACAAAATCAAAACTATCTCAAACAAACTCACCAACAGACACTCACTCACGATAGACCCAATAACCGAGCCTCTCTGCCTAGCCACCATTACAGACTGGATTCAAACAATCAACAAACTGTACAGAGACAGACAAACAGAAGCTATTAATAACTGACTCCTAAGGAGACAAACATATTTCAACATCAACAAGAAACAGATGATTGGGAATTTGCTAAATAATCCAAGAAGACATATCACATTGGATAAGCTAATCACAAGCACACCAGAAGAAGCAATAATCACAGACCCAGAAAAAATCAAGGAAGCTGTCAGCATACACTTTCAAAAATGGACCAGTAAGCACAATATCAAAGCCACTAACTCTATGATGTGGGAGGAGGAATACAAACCATTAAACCAAATCAACAAAGACTGGTACAGTAGCACAACTGAGCCTTTACAACAGAAGAACTCCAGAAGATTCTCAAAAACTGTTTCACAAAATCAGCATCAGGACCAATGGGAATACCTTACATCACACTCAAAAAACTAACCAAAAAATCAATCTCCTATATTACAGACCTCTTAAACAACATCCTACAAACAGGAAAGGTGCTCAACAAATGAAAAACAGGTAGTATATACCCAATATCCAAGCCTAAAGCATGGAAAAACAATATCAACATAACAAGATCAATTACTCTCCTTGAAACAATGCGAAAGATATTTACAAAACTACTTACCAACCAACTAACTAAAGTACTTACAAATCACCAAATTCTCTCTGAACATAACTGGGCAGCCCTTCAAGGTTACAGCATGCAAGAACCCATTCACATTCTCAGAGCAATCCAGAACGATGCAAAACAAAACTCCAAAAAAGCCTGGATACTAAGCCTGGACATGGCAAAAGCTTTTGACTTAATCAATATCCAAAGACTCGAACTGGCACTACAATGGATCAAATGCCCAAATATAATTATTCAGATAATCACAAATATCTGTGACAACAGGCAAAATCATGTCATCACATTTTTCAGTCCATTACCACAATACACAGTAAAAGATGGAATAGACCAAGAAGACATTATTTCATTCCTACTCTGGGGAATCTTTTACAATCCCCTTATCACTCTTATCTCAAGAACAAGAAAAGGTTACACTCTAATAACAAAAAAATAAAAAGAATCCACATCTTTACCAACCACAGAAACACAAAACATCTCCTGCCTAGTATTCATAGATGACACAACCATTATAGCAAACAGCCAAAAGAAATTGTAAAAAATCAATAATATTTGCTCAGATTTTTTCTCAACAAATGACATCCACATTAATATATCCAAGTCAAATTTAATAATTCTCAATTCTACATACAACCTGGTCAACAAAATTACAATTCAAGACTAACCAATTACAATGCTACCATCAAACCAGACAGCCAGAATCCTCAGAATTTACCTCGAAGACAAAGGATCGAAAACTTTTCAACAACAACTCATTAGAGAAAAAACACCAAAGTATGCTAACACAATCAAATGGAAAGTGATAACAGATAAACAAATAAAATACCTTCACAACCAAGTTTGAACCCCAATAATCACATACCTCCTGTCCGATCTAATTCTTACAGAACCAAACTGTAACAAAATCATAAACATATTCAACCCTATATACAAACATAAACTCAACCTGGCCAAATCAGCACCAAATGCAATTTTATACAACCCTCTCAAATATGGTTTCTTTCACCTCTGGAATAGACAACTGCTGCTCCATGCAAACAATTGGCACAAAAGAATTAACAAACGAGATATCATAAGAAAGATCACAAATATGCACTTGCAAGAAGTACAAAACAAATGGTGATCAACTAATTCCATAACAAGCACACACTTCACAAACACATTCCTACCTCAAGAACATGATTTCACACACGATCTCATCTTTCTACTCTGAAAATACGGATACACAGGCACCACATTAAAACTCAAAACTATATCAAAAACAGATATAACCATCAAGAAAATAACAGATCCTATATGATATAACAAACACAGAAAACAACTCACTGCTAATAAAATCCTCTTCTTGAATCAAATAACAAACTACACAGGGACTAGACTCGCAGCATGGATAGAAATAATTACAGCAAACAAGAAACCAAACAGAAAAACATTCAACTGGTACAAAGAGTTCCAACAGAATCAAAAGATTCATAGACTAATCGAAAACAAAAACTCATAAGAAACCAAAAAAATTAATCACAAACTATCGATAAAAACAATAAACCAAAACATCAATTAAACTGCAGCCCTAGGCAACAATATAAGCATAATTGGTAAAAAGTGAGCCATCTTTAACAATACAATCAAATTACAACACTATATCAGAATCAATAATCTCCACTCCCCCCTTCAGGAATGCAAAGGATGCTCACTAAATACATCAAAGAAACAAGAGGAATGCACCTTTTTTAAAAACAAAAACAGTCTAGTCTGCATCCCAGTTCACAAAAGCAAAACCAGCGCAAGAGACACACCTTCAAAAAAGCTTTGCCAATGAAGCAGAATCTCCCCCAACAGCTTATACAACATATTAAAGGATAAATTCTCACACCTACATCTTCTTCCACCACCATCCATTCTCAACGATCAAATAATAATTAACAAAACAATCATTAAAAAATACCTTAAAACAACAGAACAAGCCCTTGAGGATCTAGCAACAATCTGTCACAAAATTGGTGGACTCAAAAAAATCACAGCCTACACAGATGGTTCTGTAGATCCAAACCAAAATATGGGCTTTGGTTGGCACATAATCCAAGATCCAGAGATATGTTTCCAAGGAAGAATAAACAACTTCCCATCCTCCACAAGAGTAGAACTCGTAGCAATTTTTACCTTCCTGACAACAGCTCCAACCAACAGCAAAATAATTATTTGTAGTGATAGTCAAGCAGCTCTAGAAGCGATTAACAAGGCACAATCTTACCCAGCCAACTTAAGTATCTTGAGAAACAACAACATTATCAACTTGATAATTCATATTATAGAAAACCAAAAACTAGACATTTTGTGGAAAAAGATCAAAGCACACAGTAACAATAAACATAATAACAAAACAGACCTCCTAGCAAAAGAAGCCACTATTACAGAAAAATCATCAGAAATCAACTGCATACCCATCAGAAATAATATATCACAATGGATACAGGAATGGAATGGACACATCCTAAACAATATGATCACAATCTCAATCAAAAATCTAATCAGAACAAAACATATCCTCAACTGGAGAAGCTTGAACCGCAACCTCAATACAACAGACTTCACCACACTGAACAACATAGCATGGGAAGAATCCCTTATCAATAGGCAACCATCCAAACTCACAACAGGTACAACTAATCAAAATAACCACATAATTGAATCATTCAGAGCAAGACTCTGAAACCTGGAATTACCCACCAAGAACAAACTTCACAAAAGAGCAGCAAATACCTATACCGTTAACCAATGTCTCAATTGTTAACAAGTCGAAACAAACACACATTGCATGCTATGTAAGGGAAATGGAACCAACATATATAAAAAACTACAACAAATCATTAATGAAGAGGTAAGCAATAGAACTGACAAACCCATCAAACACAATCTTAACAGAGATTTAAACAAACAAGCAAGCCTTTGGATCCAAGAAGTTAAAAACTATATAGCTAGAGGTGCCCTTACAACAGAGATAATCAAAACTATCAAGAAATATACACCAACAGAACATCAAAAGGAAACCATAAAAAACATTATCGACAGATTTCTCAACACACTACGAGAAAGATGGAACAACAGATGCAACGAATTCGCAAAATGGGAAAAGAAACACAACATCACCTCAAGTGACAAAAAGCAATGGAAAGCAGCAAACAAGGAAAAAAATGCAAACAAAAACACTATCCCAGGCATTAATGTTATAATGAAACACTCCAGTCATCACTGGATCAACTGGAACACAATCTATTTATTCAAAATCAAATTTTTATGGAACAGATAGAGCCTTGGCAAATTAGTCAAGTATATACCAGTATTTGGCAATAAGCTGCACGGTAGGATTTCCCTTAGTGAGTTTAATTAGGTAGACTTAGTGATAAATTTGTATAAAATAAATTTGTATATACTTATTAATAAATACCTAATAAACAAGGTATAAGCCACTCGTTAAAAAAAAAATTAATTGAAATAAATATTTTGACAGGCTTGTACATTATTATCATATAAGAAGGACAGTTCTTGCGATACTAATTACCATTGAGTTGCTAAGCAGCAATATATTGTAATTGGTATGACGAAAACGGTCCACTTTACTATTGAATGTTTAAAGCTGGTTAAACGATATTCTAATTATTTATAAAAAGGTTAAAGGATCTATTTAATAAAGGGATTCTTAAAAAGCCCTAATCACTTGGATATAAAGTCTTATGCTACAAGAATTCTATATCAAACCTTACATCTCTCTTTTAAACCTTTCTTATATTTGATTATTATTATCCTTAACATTTAAAACTTGTATTATAACAGTATAAAAAAGAATATATCCACTATAAGAATAATAAGTGCAGTCAAACATACCAAAGCAAAAACTGTACATATATTCTTGAACAGTAAAATAGGAAAAAGAAGAATATTTGCAATCATAAAATTCAAGGATAATTAAAGCCTTAATTAAATAATAACAAGTTATATATATCTCTTTGAAAGCCAAACATGATAAAGTATCAAGGACAACTTCAAAACCTTAGGAGAAAAGGCATTAAATGTATAAAACTATTACAAGGCTCCTTATAAAAATTCAGATGAGACAATGATACAAAATCACTTGCAACAAGCTGTTAAATTCTAGCATTCCAACTATAACATGAAGAAATATTCAAAAGGAAAAAAAAAGAAAAAGTTGAATACATTAGCCACTATATCCAAAGATTCGACAGATGCATTAATCCAATTAGTTGAACAGTTAAACTAATTCAATACTGAACTAACAAATTTGGAGAAAATATATTCAACAGAAAAAGTTAGGAGTACCTGAACTTGTCCTAAAAAATGGTTATAGATAAATACAGGAAAACTGCTCTTGAGTTTTGGTCAGACTCAGATATAAAAGCAGAAAGAGTATAAGATCAAACAAAATTGATAAGCCTTAATTCTCTAAGCATTATTGAACAGCAAAAAACAACTCATTCTATATTGGCATATATCTTCCTACCTCAGGAGAAAGATATGGACGGAGAACTAGTAGCAGGGAGACACTTTGTATGGATGGACCAA
>CAJVPV010002681.1:0-12589 GCA_910591835.1 Acaulospora morrowiae
GAGGTTGCTTACATAGGTTTCACTCAGTAAAGCAAAGAGTTTAATCGAAAAGGTTTTTGCTGTCCCCAAAGCATCCATCTCTCTATGGAGAGTTAATCGACCCCTTGCACCCTGCAGATAGCTAAGATGGACTCTTCTTCCTGGAAGAGGTTTTCGCTCACTGTTTACTGTCTACCGTTCATGTTGTTACCAAAAAAGGAAATTTTTTACGAATTGGAGAGTTGTGGGAAAGAGTTTTATTATTTTTTTTTATTATAAATAAGTATTACTTTATTAAATATTAAATAGTTTAAACTGATAATAGGATCTATCTATTGGATGTAAGTTAATATATCTGGTTATAAAATATGTTACAATTAAATCATCATATAATAAAATTGGTAATATAAGTTATATAAATATAAAGGTTTAATAAAGCTTTATTTAATATTTGTTAAAAAAAAAGTATTGCTTTATTAAATTATAAAAAAAAAATCCAATTATTATATAAACTATTTATTTAAGTTAATATTAACTTATTATATACAGTATATAAATCTATAGATTTATAATGTAATAATTAATACTTTATAGATTATATTATAAAATATTAATTCAATTTTAAATAAAGATAATTAAATAAAACCTATATAAATCTGGTATTATAATTTGTTAAGTACCATTTCTTATATGAAATATTTCATATACTGATCCAATAGATATTAAGATTATAACTTTTAAAAAAGATGTATAATATAGTAATTATCTAATTAATAATATAATAATTATCAAAAGTATATATATAATAATTAAACAATATGATAAGTTAAAAAGCATATGTTCAACTTTTCTAATCAAAATTCCTTTTGTATTTGAATATATAATTGAATTATATTTTATTCTAATCAATTTCAATTTTTTTTTAAATAATAATTAAAGCTCTAGCTTAGGCTATTCCAATCTGATGTAAAGTCTAATGATTTAAAAAACAATTAATTATAAATAATAAAAATAATTATAGTTTTGTATAAGACCTGTTTAAAAGTAATAAGAATACAATTTGAGATTTAAATAATAAGATAGAAAGGTACTTGAACTAATTTCTTTAATCAAAATTCTTCTAAATTATAAAGATTAGATAATTTAAATTAGTAATAGGAATTCTATATTCTATAGATTTTTATCTAATGTTATATAAAAATTATTGTTATAAATCTTTTTTATTAAACCAATTATTAATAAATAATAATTGTTACTAAAATATTATTCCTTAAATCATATGACATTTTTTTTATAACATTTAAAATTTTTTAACTAAAAAGTTGTTTTTCATTTATTTTTTCAAGTAATTAAATTATTTTTTTAAAAATTTATATAATATTAATATTAATTATATATTATCTATTGATAATATTTATTTATTATTTATTTAATAAAAATTTTTAATAAAAGTTGATTTTAGACAAACTTAAAAAATCTTTAAATTAAAGTTTATATAATTATAATCAATTTTGTAAAATTATTTGTAAAAAATAACTTTAATTATTACAATTTTAATAGTTTAATTATAAAAATTTTAACTTGTATTAGAAGCAAAGTAATTTTTTTACTTTAAATATATATTAAATTTTATATAATTTTTTATATTAAAATTTTAAACACAAAGTTTAAAGTTATTTATTTTGAAAATTTCCAATAAAATTTTAATTTTTTACTTAATAAAGTTAATAAAGAATATCTTAAACTATATTTTTTATAATATAAGTAAGTTATAAAAATTAATATTTAAAATTTTATTGAAATTTTAAATATGCAGACAAATTTACTTGCATTATAATTTAAAGGATATGTGTTATAAATATTTATTGATTAATTTAAATATATCTAAAATCTTAAAAATCAATACTATATAATAAAACTTTTCATGTGTAATGCTGATATTTAGAATATTCAATATAAATAATCAATTGTATTATCATTTATTATATATATATACTAGATATTAACCTGTTGCAAAGTAACAGAATTTATATATAAACTATAGAAATATTATTATAACTGTTATAATAATATAATCTAATTACAATTGTATTAGAGGATTATCATTTCTGTGTAATAATGATTATTTAAAAACTTCGTAATACACAATATTTTTTGTTTGTCGATCTTGGTTTCTATTTATATTATTTGATATAAGAATTTTGATGCATCAGTAAGAAGTGATTCTCGATAGAGCAACGTACAGCTGACCATATAAAAAAACTGGCTGTGGCATATAGAGACTCACCTGATTTAATGTCTGGCCCTGCATTTTATTAATAGTCATAAAAAATACAACTCGTATAGGAAATTGGCGTTGCATTAAAGTAAAAGGCAAATTGGTATCAGAAGGTGTTAATATAATTCTAGGTATGAAAATACATTGTCCAATATATGAACTTGTTATAATTTCTGCATCTATTACCTTACTAAGAAGTCTATAACAAATTAATTGGGTCCTATTACAAAGTCCTTTTGATGGGTCTAAGTTTTATAAAAGCATAATAGGTATTTCTACTTTTAACTTTAATTTGCCAGAAAGGAGACCACAAATCTTTAGGAATCTTAAAAATTCAAGGGAATACAATTGGAGCTGTTCCACATTACTATTCTCTAAACCTACAGAGTCAGCACTATACATGTGGCATAAATTATTTTACCATTGACTCAATTCCCAAAATCCTCAAAAATAATTGCATCATGACTCAATTATTTATATGTTTTAATAGTGACTCAATTAATTGCATCAAATAATTGCATCAATTGCGTCAAGGATCTATGAATTTCAGCAACATGTATAATTAGCACTGTAATACGTATAAACTTCGCCTGGAAACTGGTTTATAATCAGGTCAGAGATTTTTTCAACTTCATCATTCTTTGAAGTTAAAATGGCTCTGCCAACCATGTAGTTCATATTGCCAGAATTTTCAACTAAGTTTGGATAAACGAAATCAATAAGATCTGACAATTGCCTTCTAAGTATTACTGATCTATTACCAGTTTATAAATCTATATAAAAGAGCAGTTTCTTTTTCTACACACTATAGAAACTATATGATTCGTATTAAAATGATTATTTTTTTAAACTCTTAAATATTTCTTCAACTCTGCCTTTTGTTTGGTAAGTGCCTAATATATGTGAATTTAATTAATTATTAATTAATTAAATATATACTAATTTAAAACTTTAAGTGAGTTATCACTACTTCCATCTATTATTTAATAAGTTTCTTACACAAATTTATTAATACTTAATTAATTTGAACTAATTAATTTATATTTAACTGTAAGTGATTTTCTATGATTAAAGTTAATAATCATAACTATAGTAATCATTATAAACTTCTTACATCGTAAATGATCCAAATAAAAAAAATTTTTTAGTCTATTTACCAAGTATAGTTCCTGAAGGCGTCTTTGATTATATCTTAGCTTTTTAGGAATTGCATGTTGCATGTTGGTTTAGGATAGGTGATGGGTTGATTGCCTAACAGATTCAATCTTAAAAAATCCAGCAAATATAATTATAAGATCTCGTGAAATTG
Organism: Acaulospora morrowiae; assembly: GCA_910591835.1. Classification (NCBI taxonomy): domain Eukaryota; kingdom Fungi; phylum Glomeromycota; class Glomeromycetes; order Diversisporales; family Acaulosporaceae; genus Acaulospora; species Acaulospora morrowiae. The sequence goes on from CAJVPV010002681.1 coordinate 3,567, forward strand.
ACTTAGACTAAAAAATTAGAAAAAATTATTCATTATATTTTGTTCTGTAATCCGGAGAATTATAATTATGAAATTTTATGAAATTGACTTAGAAAATTAGATAAAAATTACCCATTAGATTTTGTTCTGTCATGTATGGTTCTTAAATATGTTTTTAGTCATATTTGTAGTTTTAGAATCATACATATTGCATGTCAAGAATGCAATTCTGTTGTAACAAAGATTATTAATATTTAGGTAAATAGATGGTATGCAAGAAAACAATTTAATCATTCTGTTAGAGTGAAATTAACCATAAGAAGTTTTTTAGAAATTGCATGTCATGTATTGGTTTGGAATAGGTAATGGGTTGGTTGCCTAACAGATTTAATCCTAAAGGATTCAGAGAATATATATAATTATAAGATCTTGTGAAATTGACTTAGACTGAAAAATATAAAAAAATTATTTATTATATTTTGTTCTGTAAGATTCTGTTCTGTGATCCAAGAATATATATATAATTATAGAATTAGAGAAAAATTACATATTAGATTTTGTTCTGTCGTGTATGGTTCTTGAATATGTTTTTAGTCATATATTTATAATTTTAAGATTGCACATATTGCATGTCTAAGAAAGCAATTCTATTATAAAGGAGATTAGTAGCGTGGAAAAAACAATTTAATCGTTCTGTTAAAATGAAATTAATTATAAGAAGATTATTAATATTCAAGTAGATAGATAGTGGAAGTCTATTATAAAATATACGTACTGCTAGAAAGAAAATTAGGTTACGATTGCATGATATAATACTTGTGGCATGATCCTTAATTTTTAGGATGTGTGTGAAATTTAGGTTGCAGCTATGCAACACAATTGTCGCAAAACAAAATAATAAATTAGTTCATAATTTTTTCTTATCAGATAAATTAAATAACGAACTCACTTGTCTTTATTTTTCTTCCAATAGAGAAGTTGTATGGATAAGATAAAAAAAAACATGTATAAATGGAGGGAAAAATAAAATGTAATATAAGTGCTTGTAATATAAAGAAATATTTACTTTCTTTTCTTTTCCACACCTTTTTACAAGATAAAATTATTAAACTACATGTATTTATAAACAACACATTGTAATTATCATTACACAAAATTCATTATCATATATATATATATATATATATAATAAATGATGATACAATTGATTATTTATATTGAGTATTCTAAACATTAGTATTACACACGAAAAGTTTTATTATATAGTATTGAATATATTGTTACAGGGAAATGACAATCGACGATATGGCTTATAAATTGAAAAAACAATAATCATGTATTATAGAGATTGCCAAAATGGATAATCAACTCTTAACCTTGTTATTTCTTTTATTTTCTTTATTTCTGTTATTTCTGTTATTTCTTTTATTTTTTTTTGCTATAAAAAAAAATATAAAAATGATATAAGGAAATATAGTAGAAAAGGAAGAAGCAGAAAAATTGGTCAATAAAAAAGTATTAATTACCTACTTATCACACTGTTCTGACCAATAAAATCCCTTCAAATCACACAAACTCGTCAAATTTATGCCTCTTTCTGCTTTTAAGTCCCCCCTGTTATATCAGATACTCCTGTCAAAGTATTGTAAAGTTTAGAATTTTGCCATTACTACTAATAGACCTCTGACCTATGACAATACTATTAAAATTTTAATTAATATTATTAAATATTATTTTTAAAAAAATTTTAAATGTTTACAATATAATTAATGGTTATAGTTTTTATTTGTATTGGCAGTCATATAATTATTATAACATAATTATCTTTTATCAATCTTTTAAAGAAAGAGAATGGATTATAAGAGATTTTTATTTGGAATAAGATAAAAAAAAATTGTGCTTATTGGTTAAAACATCCAAGAATAAGTTTTGCTAAAAAAGCCTACTATTTTTAATAAAGAATAATCATTTCCAGTATGTTTAAAAGTAATAAAATAAGTAGTGTAATAAAAATAAATAAACAATTTAATTTTTTTTGATTCAAGTTTTGAATTTCTTTTAATATTCAAGTATTTTTTTAATATAACAATTATTACATGAAATTTTTTTATGATAAATTTTTTACATTTAACTTTTGTTTTTTTTTTCTATTTTTTAATATTTATACTTCTTACTAACAAAGTAAATCAAATCAAATTTTTCTATAAATACCTGAAAATATTCAATAAACTATTATTTCTACTTTTACCAATTACTAGAAAAAAATGCAAACTTCTATATATTATTACCAACAAAAACATTTATAAATTATCCAACATTACAAATTTTTTGTACTTTTACAAGCTTATCTTAACAATAGAAAAGCTTCAACCACATAACATGATTATACCTTAACTTAATATAGTTAACCCTTTTCTTTTATCTTATATATTATTAAATTAAAAAATGATCTACATTTCCATACATGTGTTCTTATTAAAAAAACAAACAAAGCGACTAGACTTATTAACATAATCTATTCTGAATAAGAAAAAATCACTTTTAAACCTGACTTTTCTCTTTTACTATATACTCTTACATTCCTCAAAAAAACTTCACTACCAACTATTCAAATTAAATCCAAACTTTATAACTTATGTCTCCAAATTCTTTCCAACATGTTATTAACCAAATCATATTTAAATTTAAATGTAATTTTCGTTTTAATTGTAAATTTTTAAGTTTATTTTCTTAATTAGAGTAATTTTTGTAAGAGTCTATAGAATTTAAAATATTATTCGCAAAAATGTTACTAAGGAATTAGATAATCGTATAAAATATAAAATGATTTATTAAAAGAAAAAATTTCTATAAAATATCAATGTTTTTTTATTTTATAATAAAACAGTTAAAATTGGTATGTTTGTACTTACATTGACATTGATTTCACGCCTTAACCAATACGTAAAATAAGTTTTCTTGTTGCAATATTGACGATAGCATTTATACAAGAAGATATTATCGTACCAATACATGCCTATCAGGTCAACATTTCACTATCAAATTCCCATTTAAAGAGCGCCATATACAGTATATTCATGATTATTACTGTATAAGCAAAATCGAGCCACCAAAGCAGCTTTATTAACAAGGTAAAAATATAAAAATAAATACAGGGATAATGTTACAATATAATGTACATAATAAGGTTTCATAATATGTTTATATTCTAGAAATTCGTGCCTTTTTTCTATTCAATCTTCTTATTTCAGATAGAGAAGTACTTCCACTGCTCATCATACTTGATCATTTTCAAAAAAAATCGGTCACAATCTCCTCATTTTGAAATTACTCAATTCCAAGACAATATATATATTGGTTATCAAAGAAATATATACCATAGTAAAAAATATCACAATGCTGGAAAACTAAGGATTGTACATAATATGTATCTCCAGTAATAATAATCGATCTGTTTCTTGTATAGAAATTCGGTTTATACAGTATTGGGGGAAATAAATATGAAGGTAATGATTATAATCGGAATGAAAAATCATAGGCTAAAAATAATACTCGCTCTTGTAATGAAAATTTTGATAACTTACATCGATATAGATCAATAGTGGCACGGCATAATAAGAAAAACCAAATAATAAAACATCTTTTTAGCCAATTATCATATATTCTGTTGGCTGTAATTGTTGTTCTACGACATAGGTAGGTTGCATGTTATATGGAGGTATAATATATGCCGGCTGCGGTTGCTCGACATATGAGTATATTGGTTGTGGTTGTGGTTGTGCAATTTGGTTTATTTGCAGAGGCAGAGGTTGCACAATTTGTTGGTTTTGTTGGTATTCTTGCTGTGTTCTATTATCTTGTTGAGCATTAGAACCCCATGCACAACAAAAATTATTACAAAAACAAGTCATTCGGAAGTTAAATTTTCTGAGATTAGGTTAAGAAAAATACCGTATAAATATAATAGTTTGTTACACAAATGCGTATATAAATAGGTAATTTTGCACCTTACGATTCGGAATTTTACGGAATAATAGACGTCAAACTTGATTATTTAATTGTGGGTTGGGTCCCGGAGCGCTTTTCCGAATTGATTACAATCACCAGTTTTGTCTTTCATCCTCACATCTTCTATAATTTTAAGGCATAATGTATTAAAAATATAAGGCGCATGGCGAATGAGATGATACCTATATTTTACGGAATCGGAATACAGTAGCTATTCATAAATTTTTATATTCATATCCGCTGATTTATAAATATTGTAACACGGGAAAAAGTAACGCGCCTCACACTGAATTCTGAGTTTCAATGATATTGCCGCAGAAACCCGCAGTATCTAACACAACAGTGCGATAGAAAACTAGTGTAAGCCGGAAAAAGGAGGAATGCCCGGAAGTGAGTTAAATCGCGACACGTTTTCGCGATATTTGTCACGTGACAAGATCGCGCAAGGATCATGGCACGATTTAATAAATTATGTAATGGAAAAAAATGTGAAAATTATCTAACAATCGTTACATCATGAAATTTCATTAATTAGTACACGCCATTATTATTATGTAATTAGCATGTAAAAAAGGTATAAATAGAGAGCAAAATTTAATAAAGAAAAGTGTCTTTTTCGGCCAATATCAAATCCGCTTCACCCTTTAAAAAAACTTACCAATTTTTACGCGAGTTTTAACTATCATTAGCGACAGACTCGCCGATCACCGTTACAATATTTTACATAATCTCACCATCTATAAAAATATCGAATTCGTATTTCCTTTAACAGGGATTAAACTTCTTCTTGTCTTAAATCAATGTCATTTTCTACATCACTATCATTTCCGGTTGTTAATTTTGAACATCAGAAACATTATTCTATTTCTTATCACAATCATTATTACTACCAGCACATAAATTTCTTCTTTAGAAGCAGTCAAAAAATCAAACTTCCATAAATCAACAAAATTGTATCTTTTCTATCGATTATGTTATTTTTTGGCTGCCACATTACATCATCTTTTGGATTCTTGAGAAGATTTTCGCGATTTTTGACCACGTGAAGATCATTAATAAAGCCGTCTACTTTTATAATTTTGCACAATATGCTGTGCAAGTAGTGTACGAATAATGCACAAGTAACACACAATATCGTAGGTGTGTCGCATAATTGAAGTAAGGAGCACAGTCGTTCCTTTATTATTATTATTATTATTATTATTATTATTATTATTTTGGAAGAAATCACTGCTTATAACAGCATTTGCATCGTTATCGCTTTCATTATTAACAATTTTATTATATTTTTTAATCATAAATTAATAATGAATTTTAGGCAAAAAATGGTTATCGCGTCTTTAGGTAATTAGTTAATTCTATTAATATTTGACGGACAAACCATTATCTAATGTATTTTGATTGATCTGAGTTATATTCTTTACTTTAACTATGATTACAGACGGTAAGAATATCTTTATTAACATTTATTAAGAAAATTCATATTAAAGGTATTTTGATCGATCTGAATTATATTCTTTAACTACGATTACAGACTGTAAGAATGATTCCATTAATATTTGTTGAGTAAATCTATATAAAAGACGTTTTAATTGATCTGAGTTATACGTATTCTTTATTTTTAGGGGTAAGCATATTTCATTAATATTTGTTGAATAATTCATATCGAATGTGGTTTAATCAACTTTGAGTTATATTTATCATTTTTAGGGAGTAAGCATATTTTAAGTAATATTCTTGGGTAAATTCATATCAAAGGTGGTTTAATTGATCTGAGTTACTGTCTTTACTTTAACTTCGATTACAGATGGTGAAAATATTTTCGCTAATATTTGTTAAGTAAATTCCTACAAAATGTGTTTTAATTGATCCCGCTATATTCTTTACTTTTACTACAATTACAGACTGTAAGAATATTTTTATTAATATTTGTTGAGCAATTCCTATCAAGGGTGTTTTAATTGATCTAATTTTTATTCTTTACTTTTAGGGGGTAGACATATTTTCATTAATATTTGTTGAGTAATCAATAAAAAGGTGTTTTAATCTATATGAGTTGTATTTTTTACTATTAGGGAGTAAGCGTATCTTCATTAATATTTGATGAGTAAATTCATATCAACGGTGTTCAATTAATTCAGTAATATTCTTTATTTAGAGGGTAAGCATATTTTATTAATATTGTTAAGTAAATTCTTATAAAAGGTGTTTTAATTGATCCAAGTTATATTCTTTACTTTACTACAATTACAGACGGTAATAACGTTTCATTAATATTTGTTGAGTAAATTAATATTAAAGTGTTTTAATTGATCTAGATTATAATTTTACTTTTAGGGGGTAAGCATATTTTCATTAATATTTGTTGAGGAAATTCATATCAGAATGTTTTATTTAATCTGAGTTATATTCTTTGATTTAATTATGATTTCAGACGGTAAGAATATTTTATTGATATTGTTGGGTAAATTCATATCAAAGGTGTTTTAAATTATCTGAGTTATATTCTTTACTTTAACTCCGATTACAGACTGTCAGTATATATTGTCAATATTTGCTAAGTTCATTTATATCAAGGGTGTTATAATTAATCTGAGTTATAATTTTTGCTTTCAGGGAGTAAGCATATTTTCATTAATATTTTATCATGGGTGTTTTAATTGATCAGAGTTATATTCTTTACTTAAACTACGATTACAGACGGTAAGAATATTTTTATTAAAATTTATTGGGTAATTCATATCAAAGGTGTTTTATTAATCTGGGATATAACATTTACTTTAGGGTGTAAGCATATTTTTATTAATTTTGTTGAGGAATTCATATCAAAAGTTTTTTAACTGATTCGATTTATGTTCTTTAACTACGATCATAGACTGTAAGCATATTTTCATTGATATTTGTTGAGTAAATCCATATAAAAGGTGTATTGATTGATCTGACTTATATTCTTTAACTACGATTACAGACGGTAAAAATATTTTTATTAATATTTTTCATACCAAAGGTGTTTTAATTAATCTAATTTATAATCTTACTTTTAGGGGGTAAGCATATTTTCATCAATATTTGTTGTGTAATTCATACTAAAGGTGTTTTAATTGATGTGAATTACATTCTTTAATTTAACTAATATTACAGACGGTAAGAATAAATTCATAAAAACGGTGTTTTAATTGATCTGAGTTATATTCTTTACTTTAACTATGATTACAGACGGTAAGAATATTTTATAAATATTTGTTGAGTAGACTCACATTAACAGTGTTTTAATTAATCTGAATTATATCTTTACTTTTACTACGATTACAGACTGTAAGCATATGTTTGTTCTTTAATATTTGTTGAGTAAATTTATGCAAAAAGGTGTTTTAATTGATCTGAGTACTATTATTTACTTTAACTACGATTACAGACTGTGAGCATACTTTTTAGTACTTGTTGAGTAAATTTGTAGCAAAATGTTTTAATTAATCTGGGTTATATTTTTTCTGTTAATTCGATTACAGACGGTAAGCATATTTTCATTAATATTTGTTAAGTAAATTTTTAATTAATCTAGGTTATATTTGTTATTTTAACTGCGATTAAAGACGGTAAGAATGTTTCATTGATATTTGTCAAATAAATTTATATCAATAATGTTTTAATTGATCTAAGTTATATTATTTAACTACGATTACAGACGGCAAAAACATTTTCATTAAAATTTGTTGGTCTATTCATATCAAAGGTGTTTTAATTAACCTGAGTATATTCTTTATTTTAGGGAGTAAGTATATTTTCATAAGACTGTATGTTGTGTAAATTTATATTAAAGATGTTTAAATTGATCCGAGTTATATTCTTAACTTAAATATTTTCATTTATATTGAGTAAATTCATATTAAAGGTTTTTAATTGGTCTGAATTACACTTTTACTTTTAGGGGGTAAGCATAAATTCATTAACATTTGCTGAGTAATTGATTTAAGTTATGTTCTTAACTTTAACTACGATTATAGACCGTAAGCATATTTTATTAATATTTATTGAGTAAATGCATGTAAAAGGTGTTTAATTAATCCTAGTTATATTTTTTATTTTAATTACGATTAGTCTGTAAGAATATTTTTTTTTTTAATATTTGTTGAGTAAATGAATATCAAAGAATTTTAATTGAATCGAGTTATATTCCTTTAATCAACAACGAATACAGACTGTAAGAATATTTTTATTAAATTGTTGAGTAGATTTATATCAAAGGTGTTTTAATTGATCTGAGTTGTATTTTTACTTTAGGGGTATGCATGTTTTTATCAATATTTGTTAATCAAATTCATGTCAAAGATGTTTTAATTGATCAAAGTTATATTTTCTACGTAAACTACGATTAAAGATGGTAAGAATATTTTATTGATATTTGTTGAAAAATTCATATAAAAGGTGTTTTAATTGGTCTGAGTTATATTCTTTACTTTAACTACAATTACAGACGGTAAGAATATTTATTATTATTTTTTGAGTAAATTCTTATTAACGGTACAGTATTTAATTAATCTGAGTTATATCTTTATTTTAACTACAATTATAGACTGTAAGCATACATTTTTTGTGCAAATTCATATCAAAAAGTGTTTTAATTGATCCGAGTTATATTCTTTACTTTAAATACGATTACAGACTGTAAGTATATTTTATTAATATTTGTTGAGTAAAATCGTATCTTCGGTGGTTTAATTGATCTGAGTTATATTCTTTACTTTAACTACGATCACAGACTGTGGGCATATTTTAATTAATATTTGGTGAGGGAATTCTTATTGATGATGTCTAAATCGATCTGAGTTGTTTTCTTTACTTTAATTATGATCACAGACGGTAAGAATATTTTGACTGATATTAGTTGAGTAAATTCATATCAAAAGTGTTTAAATTTATCTAAGTTTTTTTTTTACTTTAAGGGGGTAAGCATATTTTTACAAATTTTTCTTGTCTTACATTTTCTGTTTATCATTAGTTCAATTATTAATGATAATTTGATTATTTAGATATAT
>CAJVPV010002682.1:0-12588 GCA_910591835.1 Acaulospora morrowiae
TGCGATCAACGTTGCCAAAGAGAGTAAAAATATAAATTACTTACCTAATCCAGTACTTGTCGCGAGATAGGACAACCAGGACCACAAGAGAGAAAGTGGTAAGACTTGTCAAGGAAGTGCGGACAACGGAAAGAGAAGGAAAGGTGATTAGTAAAGAACTCGGCTGAACAAAATCACACACCTCAAGTAGAGAAAGCCAAAAACCTACCTGACGTTACGCGAGTTTCTACTGCCATTAGCGACAGACTTGCCGAGAGAGACGTCAACAATAGTTAAAAATAAAAAATATTTAATAATAATAAACTTGTAAATAGAATTTAGATTAAAATTTTATTAACTTATTAAATATTTTATTGATTTTAATATATTTGACAAATTAAATAAAGCTAAAATAATAGTAAAAGATTTGTATATGCAATAAATATATTGAACTGATTAATTAAGAAGTAATAAATAAAATACTATTTTTAAAAATAAAATAAATATGATTTTTTAAAACAAAAAAAAATTCTTATAAACAATTGTAAAATTTTGTATTGAGTTTTTTTTATTTATTTAACTATATTAATAATATATTAAAAATTAAAAAAAAAATTTTTATATTTAAAAATAAGATTTATATTTGAAAAAAAACATCTCTATTTTTTTTTAATAGTTTCAATTAAAAAGTTAATAATATTAATATCTTTTATAAAGCTTATTATAATAATTTTTTGGTTTTTTTTTATAATAAGAAACTGATTAAAAAAAGTAATAGAATTTGAAATAAAAATTTTCAATAAAATCTGTTTTAATAAATTTACTATTAGAGATTAAAATAGAAAATTTAAAAGAATAAGTTACAGTTTTAATAAATATTGTATATAAAAACTATTTATTATTATTATTTAATATAAAGCACTTGAATAATAAAAGTTAATTAAAAAAAATATGCTTGAAGATAATTTGAAATTAGAAAGCTTTTTAAAAAGACTATTATCAAATAAAAAAAGTTTTTGTACAATAAAAAATAATTAAAATTACAAAAAAAAATTTACAATATAATTAATAAAATTTATTGTTATATAATTTGATATTTTTTTATAAAAATATAAACATACAAAATTTATTTAAACATTATATAAACAAAATGCTCTCAAAACAATAATTTTAAAAAAAATCATGGTTTATATCAAGTTATTATTAAAATTAATAATAATATTTGTTATTTTATAATATTTATACTTCAAAAATATTTTAAAAAAAAACAAATTAAAAAACAAACCTATTTTTAATTGTTTGTTTAAACTTATTTTATATAAAAAAATATTAATATTTGAAAAATTCTAAAAAATAAATATTAAAAAAAATGAATATATATATAGGTCCTTAATAAAATATGAAAAAATAAACATTGATATTCATACAAATTCAAAAAAAATAAATTTAAAGTATATATATAGCACAAAAAAACTTTTTAAATACAAACAAAAAATTTGATTAGAATTTGAAAAAATGTATAAAAATTGAATTATAAAAGATTAAAATATGATAATCAGATCTAATAAAACAAATTTTCAATTTTATAAAACTAAAAAAAATCCATAGAATTGTTAAAGAATCAAATTTAGTAAAGATGGCATTAATATGTAAGAATGAATTATTTATTATAGTATGAATATCTATCAAGAATTAAAAAAAATCTTAATGTTAAGTTTATTAACAAATTTTAAAATAAGAATTAATATATTTATTAAAATAATATAATTTGATTTCTAAAAACATCATAATTTAATATAATAATAATTCCAAATATAAAGTAATAATAGTTTAAAGATAATTAAAAAGTAATAAAATTAGAATTATTTTTTGGACATCAAAATTTTCAAATTTAAATCCAAAAGAAATATCTGAAATAAGGTAAAATAATTTAGACATTAATAATAATTTAAAATTTTTATTAAAATTCCCGTTACCCCACTCGATTAATTGACCGTTGGAGTCATGACCGGGCGAACACCTGGATCGAGAGAGATTACCTTTCCAAAACTTCATTGATGATATCCAAAGAAACGGAAACACAGGTAAAAATAACCCAGATGAATCATTGTTGTGCTAATCATATTATTGATATCTGGCGATAATATTTTTTAGGAAAATGCATTTCCCTCTGTTCCTATTCTAATCCCTAGCAAAATCGAGATGGTTTGCGTTCGATTCTTCTTTGATCAGCACTTCATTAGAAAATTATTTCCATACAACTTCTTGTTTGTTTTGTATGCGCTGTCAATTGTCGAATCGCGTAAGAGCGTCTTCCCTAGGGGTCTCTTTTACCCAGAGGAATTCTTTAGCTGTGAAGCACTCATCGTTCAGGTAGTGCTTTCGTATGACGCTAATGTCGGTGATTCCATCATTTTGCTCCATCTTAAGAACCTTGTTCTACGTCTATCTCATAATTCCAATCCACTTAAATTTTCTCTTTCTTCAGGAGTTTGTTAAATATCTAATCTCTCTTTGTCGTTATCGGCTTTCAATTGATCTGACCTCATTTTATCTTGCCGTGAAGATAGTAACGATTGATGATAGGTTCTCGGTAAGCTCACCGAATTCAGTGTCATCAACGTTGACGCCCGGACCAAGTACCATCATATTTGCATTTTCTTGCCAAGAATCCACTTCGCAAGCTCGTACGCAAATTTACAGAGCTGATCTTTTCTGATAACCACAACTTTCTTGATATTTCTTCGGAAAGATCGTTTCAAAATAGACGTGAAGCACTTGCGTTTCCAGTTGAGACCTGACCCGATGTTTTTGATGAGTTCGTGGTCTGGATATTTCTGCCTGAGGTACTCGCATTACTTGTCAAGGTCCTCTTTCTGTTTCTCTGAGCTAACCCTTGCGCAATGGATCTTTTTCTTTTCACTTATCCTTTATTGAAAAGATTTCTTATGTTTTTCTGATTTCTTGTGCTTCACGATACATTGTTGTTGACATTATCTTACTCATACATAATAAACGGGACTTATAATTTATGAATATAAAATAATTAGTATTATTAAAAAAATAACAATCAGTACAAAAGTAGCAAAATAATTGATGTAATAATTAATATTTTATTGTTTAGGTGAATAGGAATCGTTTGTTTACGGAAAGAATTTCACAGAACCCGAAATTAAAATTTGTGATGTGCTACAAATACTGAATTAAGCAGATAACTAATTACACAGGGACACAAGGTGACATGGCACGGTCTTGTATAAAAATGCATCTTTTATTATTTATGAATTTCAATATCTTTCGAGCAAACTTATCGTTATGTTTTCAAGGCTCTATTTTATTTTTGTTAGCACGCTAATTGCTTCGTCCATTACTGTATCTGGTCAAGGTAGAGATTAAAAATATCATGTTATTATTACACACAAAATCATTTATTAATGCCTGTACTAATTTTCGTCTATCATTCAATAAATTATTTGCTTTGCATATTTGATGATCATCTTAAACAATCTCCAACGTACCCCAAATTATTTAGCTAGTGAGTGTATATTTTTATATAATTCATGATTTACAGCATAACGACATAGCCTTTTTTAATTGATTTTTGTAATTTTTTATTATTAGGCTGTAAGTGAAACCTCGTAATTAAATTACCTTATTTAATACAACAACTAATCGTCAATATGCCGTATATTTAATCATTATTAGCTGGTAAATATTTATAAGACATTAAAAAGATTTATTAATTTTATTTCCGATTAAATTATAACCACCATCAAATTATTAGGATGTAAGCGTAAAATAATATGCACTGTTATTTAAGTCGAAGGAATGTTGTGATAACCTTTCTACTTTCAATAACCAAATTCACTGAATGTAGATTGTAAGTACATTATCATTATGACCCTTTTTCTAAATATTCATCAATTATTAACTCGCTTTATTAAATTAGCTCGTGAGTAGGAAAAACCATGTCATTACTCATTAACAAATAGAATTCCATTAGCTATTAACACCCGCGAATTTTATACATTTTATTGAATTACAGGTAAGCATTCTCTTATCATGTCGTACCTAGTTCGGTATAATGACATGATTTTTAAATGTATATTAACTTATGAATAATATCTTTATAATTTTAATAGTTGGTAGGTCATAAATTATTTTATATTCGAGTTCATTTTTAATACGCTTCTTTCCAATTAATTCTTGAATATTTCTTCAGCCTGTAAGTATCAAATCTATTCTTGGGAATTAAATTTAGTTGTATACTTATTGATCACATACGTTAATTAAACAGGCGGTAAGTGTTAGGTTTATAATAATTATAATAATTGTTTAAATCTTACTCAACATTAATTTTTAATTTACACATTTTTTCACTCGTTAATTAGCTTGTAAGTATAACAAGTTTTTATTAGCACAACTTTTATTATCGTGTTAATATAAACAGTAACCAATTTCACAACGCTTCCATTTTTTAAAATTAGTCGGTGAGTGCATTTTTTTCATAGATATTTTATGTGAAATTCTATTCTTCTAACAATCATCGTAAAAAAATCTTTTACTAGGATGTGAGTATATAAGGCATTTGCGATTAACTATTTCCGTCTTAATAATCATTTCTTATATCCATTCGCATATTTATTTTATCGATCACCAGTTAGTAAGTATAATTATATTATGACTTTCGTTAGAGCTTATATTGTTTGTTATTTTCATTTATATTTGTGACTATCATATATCACTATCTGATTCATATAATTTTTCATAATTAGCTTGTAAATACGATATTTATTATGTGTACTTTGTAAGGTTAAATTTTATCTTTTGTCCCTGACCAACAAATATTTCTCGATGTTTAATAAATTAGCCGGTAAGCATAAATCTACTTTTATATCAAAACACATTTTAAACAATAATTCTTAAAGTTAAATGTAAAATTTATTATATTTTTAGGTGGTATGTACAGATACATATATTTTATCCGAATCTGTTTTCAAAATTTTTTATTCATTTTTAACTTTCATATTTCTCGATCTTGTTAGCCCGTGAGTATATTGCTCGGTAGACATTTCTTTATAATTCATAATTTATGCTCACATTATCTAATGATCATATGTTTACACAATTTAATAGAATGTAAATATAATTTATTATATCTTAAAATTCTTAATTTTCTTTTATTAACTCGTACACTATAACCTTGCATTTATAGATTGTAAGTATAATAATAACATTCATCATTTAATTTAAAAATTTCACTTAATGATGTTTTGACTTATCATTGCATCATGCTCGCCGAATTATTAGACAGTATGTATTATGAGATGTCCTTTCTTTGAGTACACACTTTTAATTACATGCTAACATAAATATATTTAATATTTAGATTGTGAGTATATTTGTATTTAATATCAGATCACAAAATTCATCAACGCTTACGTGTATATACATTTATTGATTACCAGGCCGTAAGTATTAATTTTATCTATACAGTTCCATTTTTTTGTTTATTAATTGCTCATGCATCATATTTGTTTTGTTATTAGTTGGTAAGTATATTAATATTCGCCTTGCGAACTGTAATTATTTTATAAATTTTATTTATAAATATTTTTATCCGACGGATTTTAACATATGCCAGGTGAATATGAGCGTCTATTATTATGCATGTCGAATCCAATATGCTTTTTCTAACGTCTGTTTGATAAACATTAGATTGTGAGTACAGCATCTTATTGATTATTTGATAATTGCTATGAAGAAAGACTTTAACGGCATTCTTTTTATTTAATTTCCTATTAAAACACCCAGCAAGTGAGTATTATCGCATTGTTATTATATTTTGCTAAATTTAGTGCTGAGTTAATTCACCTAACTCCTGTTATTATATAGACTGTAAATATGAAAATTTACTATATGTTTTTTAATTGATAATTGAGTGATGTCTATAATGCCTAATCAACCTTGTTGAACATTAGCCCGTAAGTATTGAAAATTACTAAATATAACATTTCTGATAATACTTTTCTAATTTTTTTATATGATTATCTTTATAAACAAAAATAGTTGGTTAGTATGTTATTGTATTTGTCCTCAGTATGAGCCAGTTTTCATCTTTAATAACAACGACTCCATCTAATAATTAGGACGTAAGTAAAATATATTTATATATTGAGGTTGGAATAATATTTCGAGATTACTAATATATGTCACGGTCATGTTTTACAAAACCATCAGCCTGTATGTAAAAAGAGTTTAGATTTTTTTATACGTAAATGGACTTTTTAATAAATTTTGCATGTCTTAATTAAATGGCCAGGTAAGCGTTAACTTTATATTTATCTTGGTATAAACTCTCATTTGAATTAATTTATTGTGAATTCTTTTTATGAATAATTTTAGACTGTGAGTATAAATTTTATCTCAATGCAAAGATATTTCTAAATAAAAAATTCGCACCCTTTTTATATTAATAATTCCCGTCGATTCTTAGGCTGTGAGTATTTGTTATTATTATCATAGTCATAGTTTAATAGGATTGCCTTTTTATAATAAAAATTAATACGTCATATCTTTTAGGCTGTAAGTATTAAAAAAATTATAAAATTTTTTTGGACAAAAAATCACTGATTTATATTTGTACTATAAATACTAGATAGTAAGTGTATTTATTTATTTATTTAAGTCGTGCTCCATGGCAAATTGTTATTAACCTTTGATCTTGTCTATAGATCGTAAGTACAATAATTTTTGAAGTCGTATTATATATGTATTTAAATATTTTTGAAGAATTGACGAATTAATTTTTACACATTCATAGCGAGTAAGTTTGAAATTTTATTACGTCGTAATTTTTATTTTTTTTAATTAATATTATTTTAATAAATAACATGAGCACCCTGTTATTCCGTTTACCATTAGCCAGTAAGTTTGTATTTTGTCTTGGGTGATGTTTATTTTGATGTTTTGCTAATTAACCTTAACATTTATAAAATACTAGTTGGTAAGAAAAAAGCCATTGAATTTGAACGATGATAAGCCATGAAAATTTATTAATACGTATTCGTTCATCCTTGATATTTGATTTATCGTAATTTGTTAGCCTGTATGTAATTGGTTATAACGTTTTGTTACATTTTATTTTTCATGGTTAAACTATCTAATATTTTCGCAATGTATTAATGCCGTTGTTTTCGTTAAATTAGATTGCAAGTATTCGTTTTTCCTCATTATTTAGACATTTTTGCTTTTTATTGACTTTTTGAGAATTTTTATATTGATCAAAAACCTCATAGGTAAGGCAAAGTTTTATTATAAAATGTTCTGTAAAGTTACAATTTTGCTAAGTTTGTGATTTTTAAATAATTAGGTCGTAAGTATATAACAATTGACTAAACAATATTTTAATAACTACCACTGCATTTGAATTTTTAACTATTATAACTTAAATATCAAATTATTAGGACGTATGTAATCTTTTTTTCATCTCTATAAGGATTTTATTTTTATAATGATTTGCATCCAACTAAAAAATTTATATAACTTTAAATTAGAATGTATGTTCCTTTACTTTCTTTGCAAGTAAATATTTTTGTAGTATCATTTCTCTCTGATCGACCTGCGTGTCAAATGAATTATAATAGGTATGAATGAAATAAGTCAATTCTTTACTCTTGTTTATTTATTTGTTTAACATTATAACTTAAATTTTCAGGGTGTAAGTATAGTGATATTATTGGCTATATTTTGTGATGATTTTTTTTATTGATAATGCATTTGCATCGGTTGCGACTCTTGTGCATCAAACCATTAGACTGTGAGTAGTATTTAAACAATTATAATTAGTATCGCATGTTTATCATAATTAACTATTGTATTTTTTACTTTTTTTTTGTTAGGCCGTAAGTATGAGACCTGGTCATGTTTCTTATTTCTGATTTATTAAATACGCAATTTTTGAGCAAATATAAATAATTTATTTTGATGTCGTATCAAAATACAACTTTCCTAAACTATTAGCCAGTAAGTAGTGTTTAACTATTTGAATAGAAAACATTGTCGTTTTAACTTATTGACTTGACATTTTATTTTTAGCCGGTGAGTGAAAAGGGTCTTATCTATTTAATTGTCAATATATTGGTTTATCTTATAATTAAATCACGAACTTGCATTATTTAATCATTAGACAGTGGGTATATGGTTTACTATATCTGTTTTATACGGACAATGTTTAATTATTTTTAACTTTATTACATAACTTCATTTTGTTAATTTAATATAGTTGGTAAGCACGATACTCATTTCATCGTCCAATTTTGTAACTTAATCTCAATATGTATAATCTTAACGCGTGATTTTTGGAATTATTAGCTTGTGAGTATTGACTCGTTTTTTAGAAATTGGTTTTCATCATATACTGTAACTTATTAAGCATTACTGTTTTATTATATAGCACGTAAGAGTAATAATTAGATTATATAAATAGCAGTTTATTTATAACATGTTAATTCTCAATTCGTCTCCGATTTATTAGTTAGTAAGTACTTAATACCTTGGAATAATGTGAGTTTAATCACTTATCAACTCTTCCATCTAACTAACTTCATCGATCATTAGTGGGTATGTATATGCGCAAGAAGTGTTTTGATTGAAAATTTTTTCCAGAAAATTAATACGAAATCATATGTTGGCGAATTATTAGCTAGTAAATATTCTGTTTTGCTAATTTTGCTCTTAACGATGGTTTAATTTCACAAACTTAAAAATATTCATTTAAATTATTAGCCGGTATGCTTTAGAATATATTATATTTGATCCATGTTTAACTATAACAGATGACTGATTGGTACAATCTTATATATCCACTCGGTAATCAGCATGTAAGTATGGATTTTCTAATACACTTAACGTTATCAAATAATTTTTACTGACATAATGATGATGTATGTTAGGCGGTGCGTAAAATTCATTTTAAAATAGGCGATATTATAAATTTGTTTTTTAATAATTTTATAAAATTTTTCGTATCTAGTTAGTATGTGTTAATAATTTCCTTTTGTAATATTTTGTCCCAAAAATTGTTTCAAAGTGAATTTACATTTTTCTAATTCCATCAGACTGTGAGTATATTATATTTAATGACGGCACACATTTAGTGATATCTTAAATTTACATTAACCATATAACTTGGATTATTATAATAGATGGTAAGTTGCAAGTCATATTCTCATTCTGAAATTTTATTGTTAAGTCGTTATTTTAACCGCTTGTTTTCCTACAACAATAGCTAGTGAGTTTATATATCTATTATGATTGCTTATTACAATTCTATCATATTTGCTAATGAATTTGGATGGTTTGACTATAAGCCTGTGAGTATACATCTGCTTCCATTCTTAATTGATTAATCATAATAACTACTATATCTAATCAACATTTAATGATCAGCGTGTAAGTAAAAATAGTTTTATTGATACATATCCGGCTTTAAAATAATAATTTACCTTCCAATTTTATTACCATTGTTAGCCTGTAAGTAAGATGCTATCGTAATTTTTTTAAAAATCAATACATTCATTTTATATTGATTATTTATTGCACGAATTTTTATTAAATCATCAGCTGGTAAGTAAAAAAAAAGTTTGGTGCACGGATTTTTAAATCAATTAAATTGCTAATGATCCTTTAATTAGCTGGTAAGTGTAAAATTTGCGACGTTCATTTTTGTGGAAATTTTCGAGGCCGCGATAATAATGACAGACTACATACTTAATTATTAGTTTGTAAGTATTGGAAACTTTTCTTTATAATACCTTCCCCTTACTTTAATGATTTCTAATTCCCAAACATAATTTGATATTCCAATAATTAGCTGGTACGTAAATAATTTCTCTCGTGGCCATTTAAAATATTTTTGAGATTTATTTTAAGTTGTTTATTTATTAAACAAATCTTTGTAACGTTAAATGTTTTCGATTAAATTATTAGGATGTGAGTATAATAAGTCTGATCATTGTTTATTATGATGTTTGTGTACATGTATTTATTTACATTTTAATACATTTATTAGGCTGTACGTATGATGATTATTTTTAGACATTCGACTCCCTTTTAATTATTACCTGTCTAATTAAACTATTTAACACGCTTATGATTTTATTGTTAGATGGTGAGTATGATTTCAATTATTATTATTTTTTACTAATGACGAATATTTAAACCCATAAATTCCGCGTTGTACATATATAGTTGGTAAATGTTGAACTTTATTATACCGTTCTTGTCTTTCTTCCATTCAATCTATGATTTAACAAATGTTCCATTAATATAATATCAGAAAGTAAGTCGAAAAATATTTCATGATAATAGTGATTGTTTTTTACAATCAAATTTATCACTAAATTGATTTTTAACATGCGCTTTCCCTTTTGAACTTATTAATATTTAGCCTGTGAGTATAGGAATTACATCCATCGATTTTTAATTTACACATGATATTAATTATAATTATTTTATACCCATTAACCTCGCAGTCTGTGAGTATGCTCCGAAAAACCATTATGTTATGTGATTACATCAACTTCATTTACTTTCTAACTTTCTAACGTGTTGGATTGAATGCTATATTAGATGGTAAATATAATAATCCTATTAACTTTCGTACCAATTTTAGTAATATTAACCATTCTTTTATTAAATTACTATTAGCCAGTAAATATTATGTTTTACATACTCGTTTGTGAATATTCTTTTTCAATTGAATTTTAAGACTCAATACACATTCTTCTGTAAATAATTAGGCAGTAAGTATATGCTGTTATATTTACCAATTTGTTAAAGAAAACTATTAATTTTCCTACGTTTTCTTTCTTAGCCGGTAAGCTTTATTCTCCCCCCTTTTTTTTGTTTGAAGAAGCGGGTTTTTCTTTTTCTGAATCAAAATTCTTCTATTAATATTGATGCACATTAATAATAGCATGTAAGTGATCGACCTAATCATTATTCATTTTATTGTTTTAACTGTTAATTTACTAAAATACTTTTAAAAATTTCCAAACTACAAGCATGTAAGAATTAAACTAACTGTGGTTTTTGATGGTTAAATGAATTATTGACATTCAAATTTTGTCAAATTATTAGCCTGTTAGTATAATTAATCTTCTTAATATTTTGTATATTTTGTTTTATTATTCTTTTATTAATATCTATGTTCATATATATATATTTATTTATTTACTTACACACTAGATTGTAAGTATAATTTAATGTTTTTACGCAACATAATACATTTAACCTTATAATTACTAATGCTTGCTTTCCGTAAACTTTTAGCTCGTAAGTACAATTCATTATATTTTTACTTATTTTCATACATTCTATTAACGGTTCATTTTTTTTATTTGTTCTATTAGCTGGTAGGTTATTAGTTAATGCTGTAAATTTTATCATTTGAAAAAAAATGTTTAGTTCTATATGGTTTCTTTTTTAGCGGTTACGGTAGTAGTTACGTCTGTTATGACAGGTACTACACATGATATTTACTATTGCGTATAATTTAATGTGATTCTAATAAGTTACTTTGAAACCAGGGACAAAAACGATTACATCCCTTAATACGATTACAACAGGTACTGCATTCTTACTTAATTTGATTACACATACCATGCCGAAAAGTATTATTTGACGTATGCTGCAAATTTGTATATTTATAGGTCCGACAGACACAGGTAATATGTTCACTATCTAAAGTTAATCGATAATTATTTTCAATCCGATTTTCCTTTCAAATATGAAATATGCAATCAATTATGTTGATGTTTTTATGAAATTTGAAAATAGCTACTTCACAACCCGAAAATTCAGGCAGCAAATCTTCATCATCATTTGGTCCCGGAATAATTGCCGTTATTGCTTTGGTAGCTGTGTTAATCATTGTTGTTGCGGTGGGGTTATTCATTTATTGGAAAAGTCGTAGTTTAGTCGGAATCCCTACGGGTGGCTCATCAGCACCTCTATAAGCTATATTCATAATATAAATTACTGTGATTATTCGTAATGATGTATGTATCCGAATAAGGTACGCATAAATATTGCATGATATATTAAAAATATTTAATCTGCTGCGAATATATGCTAAGATAGCGTAAAAGAATATTAATTTTAAGAATAAACTTATGCGCAAACGGTAAATTTTAATGGGTTATGAGCGTAATAGGATATCAACACTGTCAAAATTATTTATCGGGATATTTTTAGACTTCATAAAATATGAAATTAATTTATCCAGTATAAGTTTTTCATATATTGTTAACTATTTGTAAATAAATATTTTTGACTAGTTCCTATTATTTTGGTTATTGTTTTTGGTTTTTTTTTCTTTGTTTTGTTTACAATGTTTTGGAAATGTTCTCATGTTATAAAGTTTCTTGCCGAACCTTTTAATTGTACATTAATTTTCTTTTAAATGTTCTAAAATGTAATTTTCGTTTATTGTTTTTTTGTTCTTTTATGGATTTTATCAATTTTAAAGGAAGAATTTTGATTCAGAAAAAGAAAAACCCGCTTCTTCAAACAAAAAAAAGGGGGGAGAATAAAGCTTACCGGCTA
>CAJVPV010002683.1:0-12588 GCA_910591835.1 Acaulospora morrowiae
ACTTGACCTTTGAAAAACAAATCACTATTGCCTCTTTCGCCTGACCTCATACACCTCAGAACTGTACTAATTTGTACACCTTTAGAAACTTTAGCATACCACATTGGCCCTGTTCATTTAAAGTACCTCCCTGCTACTAGTTCTCTATCTTTATCTTTCTCTTGAGGTAGAAACAATATATGACAGTATATAGTAGTTCAAGTGCTTTGTTTTGAATTTCGTTGATATTTTTGATATCAGTTTATATTGGTTTGAGGTTTTTGAAGATTGTGTTTGGTTGGAGAGTATCTGTTACAAAGTTAATGATATCAATATTGGTATTTAATAATTTTTGAATTTGTTTTTGTCAAGATTTTTATTGTTTTTGAATTTTTTTCTCAATAGTATTTGTATATTGTTGGTTATTTTTTTGAGTGTTGTTAGGCTCTCTTTGCAGGTTCAGAGATAATGAGTTGTTTCCGAGTTTGTGTTGCATTGTAAACATAAGTTATTAGTGTATATGTTTGAAGATGTTATATAAAGGTATGCTTTTGTAGAAAGAATATTGGAGAGAATTTTGAAATAGAAGTTGTAAAGTTTGGATTGGTATTGTATAGTTGGGATGAATATGTTTTTGAGAAATATTAGAGTTTGTACAAGAAGTGAAAGGTCAAATTTGAAAGTTATTTTTGCTCTTTTTGAGTGAATTATTTTTGTTAGTCAATATGTTTTGTTAATTTGTTTGAGATAACTTCTAGTTAGGGATAGAGGGTTTTTTTGTATGTTTGTTAGTATGTATTGGATAGGAAAGGTGTCAATGATATTTATTTGAGGTATAATAGTATTAGTGGATTGTATTTTAAGTATTTTTGTGATAGGTTTATAGAAAGATAAAGGAATTTGAAAGGTTTGCATTATATTGTGAATGTTTGTAATAATTGAGAAGTAAGAAAGTTTGCATATTTTTCTATGGTTAGATAGTGATGGTGCAAAGGTTTTGTTATTGATTTTGATATGTTTGGAAAGGATTATAATGTCTTTTGCTTTGTTAATAAGTAATATTATTATAATTGTATGGAGTAAAGCTAGGAATAATTACAAATTAAAGTGTGTAGTAAATAATTGATAGTGTTGTATATAGTTTAAGATGACTGTAGTAGTGTTGATATTGAGTTTAAATATTAATAGAACTTTCAGTATGGAGTTTTGAAAGTTGAGAAGATTTTCGATAATTTTCAAAGATGTAATAAAGAAGTATTTGTTTTTAAGTGAGTTAAATAAGTTTAAAGAAATAGTTATTTGTGAATTGTTTGTGATTGTGTTGGTTTATAAAAAGTTGTGAAAATCATTTTTTGTTATTTTTGTTTTGAGTATATTGTTTATAATTGGTTTGATTAATAGATTAAGGCAGTTGTGTAGAACAAGTAGTTTGCATTTATGTGTATTGGAGTAAATATTAAAAGAGTATCTATAACATTTTGAGAGTGTTGGGGATTTGTTGGGATCTTGATTGTTATATGTCCAGTGTTTTACTAGTAAATTGTTTTTATTTGTTTTTTGCCAATGATTATATTGTTGTTAATAAGGATTGCTATTCATTTTCTTTTTTTATTTGATTGAATAGAATTTATTCCTGTTTGGTTGAATTGTAGTTGTGAGAAAATATTGTATCAAAGGGGAGTATTTTCTTGAGTATTGTGTCCCAACCTGGCTGAAATGTGTTGCCTGCTTGTAATTTTGTTGTCATTGAAGTTGAAGAGTTGTTTAATATAGAATAGGTTTTGTTGGCAAGTTGTTTGACAAATGTTTTCCAGTTTTTGTGTTGGGAGAGATAATAGTATATAGGAGTTATTTCTTCTGAGAGTTTGTGTGAGCAATTGGATTTTGAGCAAAACATTATTTTATAGTGTTGGACTAAGAAGATGGTATATGTTGTAATGTTGTGTTTTATGATTAAGTGATTTTGAAAGATACAAAGAGGTTAACAATTAGAATTTTGAATTGCTAGGATTTCTGTTTCTTTGATTGGTTTTGTTGTAGGGTTTGTTAACAAGTACTGAAAATTGAAGATGAGAACTTCATTTTGAAAATTATTTATAGGTTTGATGTTGTGAAGATATATAGGTTGTAAAATCATATTTGGGGAAGTGTTTTTTCAATATTGAATTAGTGTTTAATTGTTAAATTAATTTTCCTTTAAATATTTTTGAACATGTTTAGTATAAGAAAGATTGTTTGAAATTTGAATTCTATTCGCAGAAAAAGTATTTTGTTGTAGATATAAGTTGCCATATGGCCTGTTGTAAATTTGGATTTTAGTTCTTGTACTATTGTTTCAGTGTTTTCTATTATTTTGTTGCGATTGGAGGTAAGAATACTGTATATAGATAATCAAATGCCTAATATTCGTATTGGCTTTTTTTTTAATATTGGTATTATGGTGGTTGTATCTTGATGTATTTGTTTGTTAGATATTTTAGAGTTCATTGTGATTAGTTTGGTTTTAGTAGTGTTTGCTTTAATGTTGTTAAGTTGAAAAAATTCAGTTGCTATATTAAGATTGTTTTGTAGTTCTTCTTTGAATATTGTAAACAAATTAAGATTATCCATATATGTAATGGAATTGTATTTGATTTGTGATGGTTATTATGTTAATGCTGTTATTAGGGGTTATAAAAATGATCCACCAGAGTGGTGAGAGGGTTTCTTCTTGGTCAATTCCATCAGAAATAGTGATATGTTGTATGAAATCGTGGTTTGTGATTATTTGGCAAGTGCAGTTCCTAAGTATGTTACTGGATAGAGTGATATGTTTAGTAAGAGAATCCAGAGTTCTTGTTATGTAAGCTTTTTGATTTTGTAAATTGAGTTGAGTATTTGTATAGGTTCAAATATGCTTTGGTTTAGGAGGCCTACATAGTTGGATTTTTATAGTATGTTGTTTTTGATAGTATAGAACTGAGTCTTCTTGTTATTAGTATTTTTATGAAAGAGTCGATAGAACTATGGGGTGGATCTCTTAGATATTGAATTTGTCATTGAAATTTTTTACTGATAGGGTAAATGTGATAATTTTTTTATTTTGTTGAAATCTTGGATAATAAGAATTTGGTTAAAAATTGTTTGTAGATATGAAAGAAGAGTTTTTTGTATTTGTTTTATGAAGATACATATGATTTCGGATGGTCCAGAAGCTTTGTTATTTGGGAGAGAGTTTATTGTTTTAGCTATTTTATATTAGTAATTGGATTTATTAGGGTATTGTATATTGTTGAGTTGATGTTATGTATAGAGGTATAATATTTGTTCCATTTGGATAGGAGTTCATTATCAATTATTCTCTTACAAAAAACATTTTTATAAAGGTTTGTTATAGTTTAATAAATAAGTTATGGGTCTATAATTATTTCTTCTTTGATAGAATCGATGATTTTGATGAATGCTACTTTTGTTTTTTGTGATTGAAAGTTTGCTAAATTATTATTTTTGGGTTTTCTTGTAGATTTAGGATACGTTTATTAATGATTTTATTTATGATTTCTTTTTTGTAAAGGTTTTTTTTTGTTTTAAGTGTTTTGAATATGATTTTAAAGAATAGTTTTAGTGAGTTTTTAAGTTCTTGTTTGTTTAAGTATGATAATTTAGGTTTTTGAAGTTTTTTTAGCAGATTGAGGTTGGTTGATAAAAGTGAAGCTGTTGATAAGTTGTGAATATAGAATTTGATTTTTTGTAGTTTTTTGTAAAGTATTATACTATTTTTGTAAATATTTGTAAAGTATTTTTCTATATTTTGTTTTTTGGAATATGTTTGTTTTTTGTTTCTCAGATTATAAGATTGAAAGTTTTTCAAGATGTATAAAGATTGAGTTTGTCAAGGGTTGAAGATTCTAGTTTGTATTTAATAGTCACATTAATTGTTTCCCAGGTTTTGTTGGTAACTTTATTTTATTTGAAACTAGTTATTAATGTTGTTTGAGAAAGTTTGGAAATGAGAAAGTTGAATAATGTGAGTGTGATTATTTTATGATTACTATGAAATTCAGGTTTTATGTTGATTATTTGTGTTTTGATAGTTTGTGAAACAATGTTATTTGTAATTCAGATTTGATTGATTTTGCTTTGACCTGTTAAGTCTGTAAATATGTATAATGTTTTGTTAAGATGCAAGAGCTAGTAGATATTAAAGTAGTTTTTGTTAAGTTTTTTTTATATGTATGATTTATATTTGGATTCAGATTGTTGAGTTCTGTCTTTTGCTGAGAGTGTTGAGTTATAGTCTCCCATTATAATATATAATATGTTTTTTAATGAATTGTTGTTGATAAGTTCGTGAAGGTATATAAAGGTTTGTTTTCTTTGATTGATATCATGTGAAATGTAGACTTGTGTTATGTAGAGTTTGATTTTTGATTTGAATTGAAAGTATATAAATATGGCATATTCTTTGAATTTAAAAGTTTTGTATAAGTAATTTTGAAGGTTTTTGTTGAGAATAATGGATACATTTGCCTGGCTTTGGTTGAGATTGCTTGAGTGAATTAAAAAGTTTTTGATATTGGAAGATATTTTTTTTGTGTTTTGGAGTTTGGTTTCTGAGAAGCTAAATATATTATAGTTGTTTGTTTTGATGTATTCCAAAAGACAGTTGAGTTTAGCTGTATCATTGAGATCTTGAGTGTTTAGTGAGCTGATTTTCAGTAAAGAGAGTTTGTTTTTGTTTTTTATTGTAGTAATTTTAAGAGGATTTTTTGATATTGAAAAGTTTTTGATTAGATTTGCATTAATTGATTAAAAAAATTTGAAGAATTTGATTGAGAGTTTGGGTTATACATGTGACATAAATTATTTTGCTGGCTGTTGACTCAATTCCCAAAATCTTCACGCATTATGACTCAATTATTTATATATTTTAATAGTAACTCAATTAATTGCGTCAAATAATTGCATCAATTGCGTCAAAGATCTATGAATTTCAGCAACATGTATAGCTTGGATAGTTCGATTTGTATGCTATATTCTTTTGATAATCTTTGGAAGCTGAAATGTTCTCTTAGCTTATTGATTTTTAAAATAAAATTAGTATTGTTGATAATTGGCAATTCTATTCAAATGTGTTTTTCTATGAGAAATTTTTTGAGTTCAATGAGATTGGAAAGCTAAGGCTTGAAAGAATTTGAATTTAACTGTCAGGGATTCTTGAAAACTGATAGAATAAATAAGCTTTGATGATATTAGGACAGGCATAGATTTTTTTGATGATTGGAAAATTGATTCCTGCTTTTTTGTTTACTTTGTAGTAGTCAGTTAGAAGTGAAGGTTTGTTAGAGAGGTGGGTTGTTTATTGTTATTTGTTTTGTCAGTTTGGTTTTGGAGCTAAGTTGGAGTTTGACATAGAAGAAGATTGATTCACTTCTTGGAAAGAGAACTGGTAAAGATATATTTTTTGCTAGTGTTTTGAGGATAAAAGAATTATTATTGGGATTTATTATTGGAAGGAGAATATTTGTTTCAAGTAAGACTTTGAAGAGAATGAAGTGAGTTTTGTTCTAATAAAGAAAAAGTTCTTGGGTAGAAATTTGAAATAATAAGTTTTCCTGAGTAAGGTTATGATTTCCTGTAAGGTAAAGTTGCTGCCCCGTGGATTAAAGGGAAAATAATACTTATATTTGGGGCCTAAGAGTTGATGCATTGTTGGAAGTGGCTTTTTTAATGGTAGGAGATCAAAATATATGTCAAGTAGTTTGGATAGGACTTTGTATTCTTAATGTAAGAGATTTTTGTAATTGAAGAGGTTGTTGAGATTACTTCTCTTTTTAATAGGAAGGATATTTTTGTATTTGATTAATAAGTCATTTGGATTTTCTGGAAGAGGAAATTTTCTTTGAAGTATCAGAAAGTTTGTCAAATTTATAGTGAGAGCCTAAAATCTGAAGGGTTACAATTAAATTGGTCTTGTTTGGCATTGGAAGTTTTATGTGAAGTTTAACTAAAGAATTTCAGTTGGTTCAAGTGAAAGATTGGGAAGTGAATTGATGAAATGTTTTTTGAATTCTTTTCTAATAGAGGTATAATTGAGAATAAAGGTTGGTTTTTTGATGAGGTAGTTGATAAGATAAATAAGAAAGCTTACTAGTTTGTAATAGGGCATATTTTTAATATCGATAGTATGCAGGTATATAATTGATAAGATAATGTAAATTATGATATAGATTTTCTTTTTAGTTTCAAAGTTGATATAGTGTAAGTTGTTCTCTTCTTTATATTTGTCCTGAAAGTCTTTTTCAATTTCAATGAATTCTTTTTGGTAGGCTGGATAAGATCTTCTTTTGGAATGAAAGAGCTAAAAAATGTGTAGTCTTTGAAACTAATTTTGTTTATTATGGCCTTTAGGTAGTAAGGTGAATATTTGGAAAGTTTGTTGATAGTGTCAATAATTTGAATGATGACTTATATATCATTTGATACTCAAAAAAAATTATTAACTAGTTTTTCAGTGTCAGCTCTAAGTGTTTCATAATGTTTAATATCTTCAATTTCTTGAAGTTCTGTTTGAACTTGTTATTCAAATGAGAATAACTATGCATATTGTTACACTTGATTTTCGCCCAAGATCTTCACTACCCCTTGTCCAAGTTTTACTAGCATTGATCCTTAAAATGTTAGTTATTCTAGAATAGTCTTATATTACATATCTGTTACTACACCTTCAGTATCTATTGTATCTATTGTACCTTTACCATTTCTAGAACATTTCTATTTTATTTTATCTTTACTTTCTATATTATCTTCCTTAAAGTATTTATCTATGTAAATACTAACACAGTTGAATATTTTGATGAAAATAGTATCCATATCTTAGTTTATATTTTTACTATAGCATATATTTATCCTGTATGAAAATAATATATATAAAGGCTCCAATTTCATCTAAGAATTGGCAGGCTTGAACTTATATTTTATTGAATAAATAACTTGACCTTTAAAAAACAAATCATTATTGCCTCTTTTGCCTGACCTTATAAACCTCAGAACTGTACTAATTTGTATGCCTTTAGAAACTTTAGCATACCACATTGGCCTGTTCATTTAAAGTACCTTTCTGTTACTAGTTTTCTGTCTTTATCTTTCTTCTAAAGTAGAAACAATATATGACAATATAAAATAGTTTTTAGTTGAGTAGGGTTTTTGTCAAGTTTGTCAAGGTCAATTATATCATCAATTATTATTAGATTTGATTGGCTTGTAAAAAGAATTTCACTGATTTCCATACTGAAGTTAGGTGTTATCATGTGATTAACAAAAGGAATAGTTGGAGAGACATTTGTTTGATTTGTTTGTTTGAATTTGACAGAATCCAGATCCGATAATTTCATTGGTATGTCTATTGTTGTACTGATTTCTGTGGAGTTACTGGATTGTATGGAGGTTGAAGTGATGATCAAGGGGCTTGCATGTATATGCATTGTAGCTGTTTGATCAACATTCATTTTTTGGGAGACAAGAGATAAGATTGACAGAAGATTATTTTCAGGGGTAAACTGATTAGGATTTTTAATTGTTTCTTGAGAGATAAAGAAAAATTCTTGAAGACGGTTGTAGAGTTTAGTGTTTAGTTGGGTTTTTTTCTTTTTTTTCACAATGTTATTGATATATTGGAAGTTAAGTAATGTTTTTCTAGTGTTGAAGAGAGAAATATAGATTTGGAAAAGTTTGCTTTGGTTTCTTTTTTTGCTAATATCTATTGTAAAGTTAAGAATGCAAATATCATTTGTAAAGCCTGTTTTTATAATTTATTTGATGTATTTTCTTTTTTTTACAATAAGAAATTGATTGGAAAAGTTTGTCAGGTTGGGAATAAAAAGGTTTCTTATGAATTATGTTCTGATAATTTTGTTATTACTGAGGTTGAAGTAGAAAATTTGGAAGAGTTGATTCCAATCCTGATGAATTGTTGTATATAAGAACTGTTTTTTGTTGTTGTTGGTTGTGAAGAACTCTATAGTGGAAGTTATTTAGTGGTTGCGAGCATTTGGGAGTACTTGGGACGTAAAAGTTTCTTGAAAGGACTATTACCAAATAAGGAAATTTACAGGATTTACAGGAAAGAGTTGACATAGTATATTTAAAAACTTAATAATAATATTTTTTATATTATTTATTTACAAGGTAGTTTTTATTAATTTTTTTTTATAATTAAATAGATATTTATAAAATTTATTTAATTTTTTTTTTTTAATCCCACAATCAGGTTGATGTCATTTATTTATTAAATCATAAAGAACTATTACACGCATGAGAATACATGCAAAGTACAAATTTTCTTGACCCAATTTACTCGTCTTTAGCTGAAGCCTTTAGATGTGATTTATGGGGATAATGTATTGTTCCCCTAAAGGATAGGATTAAGATTCCAAATTTCTAATAAGATTAGCACCTGCAAATCACCTCCACAGTTACGACTATAAATTCAAATTGTGTCACTCTCCTTTTGTAGAAATTATGCAAGGGGAAAAAGGAATAAAAAAGAAATTTTTTGACAAAGAAAAAAGAAAAAAAAAACTATTATCTATTCTAACTATTATTGAAAAGGTTATCTCGGTGAACTTAAAATCCAAGCCCCTCATGGATTTATACTTCTCACCACCTGTAGCCAGTTAGACTGTTTAATTTCCAATGGAGTAGTCAATGTCCAAGAATGTTTAAGGGCACTTCTAGGAGAGTATTTCTTAAAACTTTACACTCGAAGACTTCTAACCAGAAAGGATGTTGATTTTCTATTGTTAATTTCTCTCCCAAGTCATGTCTTCTGGAATTATAGCTTTACTTAACCAGTAGATAGTTTCAAGATCCCTTTCTCCAACCATTTCCAGGATAGATATCGATACTTCAACTTATTATCAGATTAGAATAGAACCTAGATCTTGTTGCTACTTTCTGTTCTCAAGAAAGAATAGGGAAGAAAAAAAAAATAAAAGAATGGGAACAAAAAGGGGTTGCTCTTCTTCTTCTCACAACTTCAACTTGAAACCATCCAACTCTTTTAGGAACCAATTACATCATCAGTTTGATGTTGCGCAACTGGGAACACATGAGGAGTACGTGTCTTGTTTACTTTTTCTGTGGCTGATGTAATCAACCAATCTGTGACCTTGATCAATCATCTTTCAGGAAATCTGGTGTGACTAAAAAATTCAGAGTCAAACTGAGATAGGCAAAATTCTCCAGAAAAACCAGAAAAAAGGAAGCACGCTTGAGAAAAAAGAAATAGAAAGCCAAAGAGATGATGGAAAGACTAAAGACTTCTTTATTCTTGTTTTTCTAGATTCTTGAATCTTTTGGAAGTCTTTGGAATGTATTTTTTCTTGTCAGTTTTCTTCCTATAAAGGTGTTCTTGCCATAGACCTTTTAGGTTCATTTCCTGTATTTAGTCACCAAAATAAACAAAAAAAGTGTTTTGAAAAAGAAAAATAAAACAAGTGGTAGCTTCTGCTTGCTCAGCTGGTTAAAACCAGTATTGTTTTTAAGTAAAGTGTATAGACTTTATTATTATAAAGACAAAAAATCTTTTGAGAATGTCTGTTTTTTTGGGTTGGCAAAAGAATCAGTGGAAAGAGTTTCTATAGTTTATATATAAAAATAATTTAATTATATTAATATTAAATAAATTTAAGAATAATAACTTTTAAACATATTGTCAACTTATTTAATAAACAAAAAGGTGAACATACTCTTGACAGTAGTTTACCTTCCACATGAAAGAAAGGAAAGAGATCCACTCTAAAGCAAGTACACCTAACTACCAAATTAGCCACATATTACAAACTCCATCATATAATTCTAAAAGACTTCAACACTTACTCAAAAAACAGTCCATTCATTGGAGCTAAAACTACTCCATACAAACAATTAATCTACAAATATCTTATCAACTACATTGACATTAGACAGCAGTATAATAGCGAAGCATATACACACTTCACTGCCACTAATGTCTTATGTATAGATCAAGCTTGGGTCTCAAGAAATCTTGCTCCAAAGTAGTAAGATATAAGGTACAAGAAATTGATACCATCTTAATAGATCATTGAGCCGTCTCAATAAAACTTGATTACTTTGAATTCGAACATATCAAACCTACCGTTAAATTTGATCTTAACAAAACTCCAAAAGAAAATATTCAAGATTTCACTAAAGAGTTAAACCATTGGACCAGCTTATTAACTTTATCCGACTGGGACAGCTTTCATAACATCTGCTCTAATATCCTTAACAAACATATCAAAAAATCTAAAGTCAACTATACATAAAAGAATTATTGTACTAATGTAGAGAAAAAATTAAAAAAACAAACCAAAAAAATCAATAAAGTTATGATACTACTCAAGAACGGACACTTATCCCTGTCTTTTCAAGATCAGGAATTATCAGCTCTTTATGAAACTTCCAACCACAGTCCTAACATCTTGATCAAAAGCCTTCAGAAACTAGAGAAACTCTTAATAAAGGAAGCCTTACTCCAAGCCTAGCAAGAATCAATTGAGGAATTTCGTCTAAATTTGAAGAATATGGTAAAAAATTTTTATAGCAAACCTAAGAGCTACATCAAGAAAGCACTTGGTACAATCAAATCAAAAATCGATCTCCTCAAGTTATACAACTCCAATAATCAACTAGTAGATGACCCTGATCTCATTCAAAAAACTATTAACAAATACTTCAAGAACATTCTTAGACCTTGAAATTTCAATCTTGCAAACTTTTGAGATTGGAAAGAAATCCATTCCCCAATACAATCAATCAAGAAATCTATAAAGATCTTCTAAACCCCTTCAATCCTCCAACTATTAAAGAAGCCATTTACAAACTATTCAAAAACAAGGCCCCTGACAAATCAGGAATTAGCTATGGCATTATCAAACTTATGGGAAATAAATCTATTACCTATATGACTACCATTTTTAATTGCATCCTGCATTCTTCCTGTTGTTGATGGTGAAACGGCGAGTCTGTCGCTTGGGGCAGGTCAAACTCATGTAACGTCGGGGTAGGTTGTTCTCCTTTTCTCTACTCGAGACGTGGATTTGACTTAGCCAATCTTGAACCTATAATTAACCTTCTTCTTTTCTTTGTCACCCTTCATCAATTGTTTGAGTCACTATCCCTTTTGGTGACTACCAGAACAATCCTATCACAGCGACGTTACTCTAGAAGGGGGATTAATTGCCAACTTCCTTTTTAGGCGCATCTATCACACCACCACTTATAGTAACTGTAATTAACACTCGCACGACCGTTTCGCACTTTTACAAGAATGGTAATTACATTTATTACTTTTTTGTTAAGTTTTTTTTTGTTGATTTTCTTTTTTATTGATTAATTTTTTTATTGTTATTATTGTCTTCTTTTTTATCCTCGCTCTCTTATTTATATTCTTATAACTATCTGCTATAGGACTATAACTTTATGACTCATAAACTATCAGACTATAAAATAAACTATCTAAATTTTTCATTACATCATGAGTCTATTTCTAAAGCATTTCCGTTATTCCAATTAGGTGCATTACACGAATGTCACATCGCTAGACCTTACTGAAACAATTTCCCCACTAACACTGTATTTCCAAACAATAGAAACAAACCATCATTACTTTAATTTCAAAGAAAGTTGTTTGGAGTCACAAATTGTTAGACACCAGATCCATATCTCTTATTGATTCACTAGAAAAGTGTTTACTGGATTGGTCAACAAAAATTAATCAAGATTCTCAAAGAAAACAACATCCTATCTGAATTCAACTATGCTGGCCTTCCTGAACAAAGCACAATGGAGTCACTAGCGATTGTTAACTCAGCTTTTCAAGCAGAAAATGCTAATAACAAAGAGTTCTGATTTACATCTCTCAACATAGCCAAAGCATTTGACTCAGCCCCCATCCCAGTGATCCAAAAATCTCTGGAGAGAATCAACTGTCCTAGACAAGTCATCAATCTTCTCATTAATATTTTAACCAACAGAGAGGTTTCTATCAATTCATCATTCAGTCTAACCAACTCATTCATCGTCAATAATGGAGTAAAACAAGGTGAAATGTTATCTCCAATTACATGGGTTATTTTCTATAATCCACTAGTCACCAAACTATCTCAACATTGTCCAATACAGAGCTATTATACTTCCAATACTCTAGCATATATGGATGATCTTTCTCTCATTGCAGACTTCAAACAGAAGTTGAAAAAGCTTCTTACAATAGCCAATCAGTTCTTTATAATAAACAGCATCACATGTAACAAGGATAAAACCAAGATCATCAACAATATAAAAGTCAAACAGACTTTATCAGATTTGACAATTATCAGATTCAAATTCTTAAACCATATAAAAGTATTAAATATCTCAGAACTTTAATCTCACAAGAAACTTGCACAGATCCAACAGAAAAGCTTTCATTCAAACAGCATCACAAATTATTGAGGAACTTTTTAAGTACAAGTGGAAAGAAGAAATCAAATAACAAATCAATGACTAGTGTTACACTTGATCTTCGCCCAAGATCATCACTACCCCTTGCCCGATTTTCACTAGCATTTACCCTTGAAATGTTAC